>LPNX010023926.1:736296-748060 GCA_001517045.1 Pseudotsuga menziesii | reverse complement strand
GAGGGGGAGCGTAAAGAGAAAGAGAGAGGGAATTAGGGGGTGTTTATGGGTAGGGATTGTATGAGTAGGGTTAGGGAGAGAGGGGAGGCTTTTGGCGTAGTGAGATGTGTTAATTAATATAGGGGGTGTTAGGTATTTAGGGGAGTGAGATAGCGGTGGGGGATAGTTATAGTTTTAAGGGGTAGGGTAGAGAGAGAGCGAGAGAAGGAGTTAGTAAGGTTTAGGGGGGATA
This sequence comes from Pseudotsuga menziesii, assembly GCA_001517045.1. Classification (NCBI taxonomy): domain Eukaryota; kingdom Viridiplantae; phylum Streptophyta; class Pinopsida; order Pinales; family Pinaceae; genus Pseudotsuga; species Pseudotsuga menziesii. The sequence goes on along the minus strand of LPNX010023926.1, from coordinate 747,828 downwards.
TGGGATAGAGAGAGATAGAGAAGAGGAGGAGGGGGTGTTACAGGTAGAGGGAGGAGCATGGGGTCATAGAGTGAAGGAGGAGTTTACTATGGGATAGGAAGAGGAGAGGAGAGAGTGGTGGAGGGGGAGGTGTGTGTGTGTGTGTGAGAGAGAGAGAGAGAGGGGGGTGGTGTGATTAGGGTTTGGGGCAGAGATAGATATGGAGATAACGGTTAGGAATGGATACGTATTTAGTGAGGGTTAGATATGTTAAAGAGAAATGAGGGTTTAGGGTGGTGGTAGAGAGAGAGAGAGAGAGAGAGAGAGAGAATAGGGAGTGTTAGGGGGTTAGGGGGGAGAGAAAGGGTTGGGGATTTGGCGTAGGTGAGAGAGAGAGAGTTGGGGGTTTGGAGTAGGTGGAGAAGAGAGAGATGGGGGGAAGAGGGTTAGTGGGAGAGAAAGATATAGAGATATAGGTGTGAGGGGGGTAGGATTTAGGGTGGGATTAGATAAGTCAAATACAATGTGAGGTATAAGTTTAGGGAATAGAGAAAGAGAGGGAGAGAGATATATTGGATTGGTAAGTGGTAGGGGGAGGGGTATTAGGTGTTATAGAAAGAGAGAGGGTGGTTATGGGTAGGAGGATTATGGAAGAGAGAGAGAGAGAGGGAGAGGAAGATGGGGTGGTTATGGGTAGGGAAATAATGCGAGGGGGTGGGTAGAGAGAGAAATAGGGGTTAGAGAGAGAGAGAGAGAGAGTGATAGAATAGTGGATATTAGGTGTAGGAGTATAGGAAAGAGAGAGTGAGTGGAGGACAATGATGGTTAGGGAAGGAGGGATATGGAGAGAGAATTAGAGAATGACAAAGAGAGTGAGGGAGGAAAGGAAAGAGGGAGAGGGGGAGAGAGAGTGAGAGGGATGGTTATGTAGGGAGATATGGATGGAAATATGGTGGTTTATTACATATATTACAAAATATTCACACATTTTGTAGTTTAAAAATGTGCACATGTTTTGTAACTATAAAAGGCATACACATTGTGTAACTGCAAAATGTGCATATGTTTCTTTCTTTTTAGTTTGAATTTCAACTGACCTGATAGACTCGGGATCCTCTAGTTCTAGTGGTAGGGAACCACTAAGGAACACATATATATTTTGTTTTTAAAAAGTGAAAGTGCTTTTCACAAATCATGAGTTGAATATAAGAGGTCCCTCAACTTTGTGTAAGTTCCCATATACTATGAAAGAGAGATAACTAATTAACTATTTATGTAACAAATGAGAAATAATAGATCATTACAAACAAATTAGAACAAATAATAAGAATGAATGGTGTATTTCATTGAGCACTAATGAATGGAGTTGAACAATATTTATAAAAAGGAAATTAAAATTAGGATAGGATGCTATCCTAATTTATCATGTGGTGGATTAGGTGCTAGTGAGGATTAACTAGATAAAAATACCCTTAGTTAACCATTCACACTCACTGATCAGAGTTACATTGACCCAATATTATCCATCACTAATTCTAACTGAGTGATGTACATGTAATCACAATGTTTGTGTATGAAAATACCTAAAATATCTTAATTGGGGTGCTATTGACTGAATAGGGTTAGTTATAAATAGCTAGGAGCTATATTATTGAAGTACATCTAGTCCTCAACCAATTGTTGATTCAATCACTTATTAAATCAAGGAATAGTTATTTGAATCATAGAATCTACCCCCAAATTAAGGAATGCACCCCTTAAAGTAGGAATGCATCTTAGAGGTGACTCAAGTGGTCAATTGGATGGGGTTTGGACAATTAGAGTCATCAAGTCCCGGTCTACGTAACTAGGTAGAGGTTTTTTTTCTCTAACATCACTAAAACAAGATGCATGGACTTATCCAAGCTAACTGTATTTTATTAATCCTCATTTAACTAAAGCTATCAATTCAAGTCAAGTAAGGGTTATCTTACCCATTGTAATAAATTATAGTATATTTAGATAAAATGATATGTAGAGAAATAGATAAGGGTTATTGGCTAACAAATATTCATTTGGAGTCAAGGGTAGATCAGGAAATAAAGTTGAGTCATGATAGGAAAGAGGAGACAAGACAACCAAGGAAGTATAACTAATATAATCTACTCAAAACAAGATGCACTAATGTTTCTAATAAGAGAGGAGAAAATAAGAGGAGCTACATGGGGCGACGATAGACAATCAAGATGATAGGATACAATTAAAACATGATTTCATTTAAATATTATAATTCCTTATTTTTAACAAACTAGCATAGATCCATCTTAATCATATAATTATTAAGCATAGAGAAAATGGATAAAAGCATTCCAATGAAGAAATAATACTATATATTATATATACTAATACACAATAGTATATTATAGGATATCATGTCATTTTCTTGTGTCTTTTTCCCTTGAATAGTCTTGGGAAACACGACTACAAGATTGTAAGTTGTAAGTTGTCTTGTTTTATTCCCAAGGAAAACATCCATGAATGAACTGTCCAATATTTTTCGCCATATTCCCATTTGATAGAAAATATTAGCAAATTTGGAAACCATTTATATAATTTAAACCCATGAGACATTCATTTAATGCTATGCCACAAAGAGTATATTTATGAATAATTTCCTTACATATCTAAGTATTTGTCTATCCATAATAGGGTGAATAGAAAAAAAACTCTACATTCTTTGTATGTGACACCTACAAGCATGGGTGACTTATAGAATGTCTATTTCAAGGTAAAACCATTTTTTGTTGATTATGTTTGTCATAAAAATCAGGATCCATGAAGATAAAATAGATGCAAAAAAAATCATTTATTTTACCAATAGCAATGTCATATTATGCTTAAACAACATATCAACATATATATCAAATTGGGAAAACAAAAACTCTATTATAAATGATATTGGTATGTAAACTCTTTTATATCACCATATTTGCAAGACATGGTAAAAGGTATGGGCATAGACCCAAGTTATTTTACATTGTTAGGGGTAAAATTTTGACTAAAGATTTTTAGATGTGGATGAAATTGTTTTTTAACACAGTTCTTCATGGATAAACATAGGATTCATAATTATGTTCAGTGGGTGGGCTAATGGAAAGAGATAAACCATATGAAATTTCCTTATTTCTATTCCTCAAGAAACAATGTTTTTTAAATTTGTAGATACTTACAATCAATTTAATAGGGAATCACTATTGTGTAATATACTTGAGACAATTGTTCTAAAGGTAAGTATGGATAATGGATTCAATTTATTTCTAACAATGTAGGTCAACCAAATGTAAGCCTACATTGTTATTGACAATTGTAATACATTCTCCTTTTAGGTTTCCTACAATTGTAATAAGTGACTAAAAATGGGTGATAAATGATTAAATTTGGTCACGTCTCATTGGTCACAAATTAGTAGTCAGTTATCACCCAACCAAATTGGTCGTTTATCACTTGGCTATAAATTGCTTGGATCACTTCATGCGTAGGCCATATCTTTAGTCATTTATTTGACCATTAATTGTTTATATTTAGTCATTTATTTGGTCATTAAAATTACTTGAATTGCTTCATGAATTGTCCATATATTTAGTCATTTATTTGGTCAATAACTGCTGTTATTTGGTCATTTAATTGGTAATTAATTGTTGTTCTTTGGTCATTTATTTGGTTAATAATTGTTATATTTTGGTCATTACTTGTTGCTATTTGGTCATTGTTTGGAAGTACATGTAATCATTTAATTAGTTATTGATTTTTGTTAACTGGTCATTTATTTAGTCATTGGTTATCGTTAACCGGTCATTTATATAGTCATTGATTTATGTAGATAAGGAATGGAGGAAATGAACCACCAACTTATTTCTTGTAGGGAAGGTGCTATTCCATTGAGCTACCACACTTAAATCGAATCAAAGTTCACACTAAAAATATATCACAAAATATTAGAAACTTTAACACACTACGATTCCAAATGTGACATAAATCACATCACAAACTCTTAAAAACCTTAGCACACTATCACAAATGGTATCTATACGATATGTAAGTGTGGTACCTGGATCTCAATGGTTCTAATCTGTTATTTTTTCATACTTGAGAAAATTGGTCCATTTTTCTTTGAAAACATTCCATTATCCTTAATTTAAAATCAAAGTTTTCCTAGGTGTTGTCAAGGATAAAATGTTCAGGTGCTTGAGATCGAAGCTTCAAACAAGTTCCATCCTGTGTGATTACTCTATGTATTTTCCCTATTGGAAATTGGTACTAGGAAAGCGACATATTCTCCTCACATATAAGAGTGGAGCATTTTTTAATTAACTATTTGTGGACCTTCTTTAACTTTGATTAAGTTCCACTAATTTTATCAACACTCACACCCATGTACTAAAATTTAACCTCCCTTCTTAATTTATGTTTTATAACCAAATTGTATACATGTCTAATAGTTGATTCTATCAGTCCAATGCCCGATATTCTTAATTAACTGCTGGTTTACCATAGAAAAAAAATCACAACCATCAATAAAATAATCCAATGGAACACATTGGATCAGGAGAAATTAGTCATGGTTCTGCTTTGTAATTGTAGGGTTTGTAAATAGGGCTTGAACACAATATGAAATCACTAGACGAAACACAAAAGTGTAATAACACAACTTACAGTAAATGAAATTCCCACTATGAATTTAATCTACTTGCCTTTGATAATGTGCATATATGTATGAATATGTTCAACTCCACAAGTAACACATAGGTTCATTTATTATGGGCCGCATTAAGCCATCGTGTTATTTGTAGTAAAAAAATATGACTGCATATTCAATAAAATACTAGAAAAATAGAACCATAGATAAGATTGCAATTCATGTTCATCATGGCCAACCATGAAAGTAGACTAATTACTCGATTTTCTTCAAATTATAAAGAGAGAATCCACCAACTTAAAAAAAACTATCAAATTATTGACTTTGTAGAATAAATTTGGTCTCATGCTAAACTATATTCAATAATATAATAACACAATATTATAAATGTACGTATCTCACATATTCCCAACATGCCATAAACAAATTTATCTAGAGCCACTCTGATACTAGCCAAATTAAAGAGCGAGGCTGCAAAAAAGAGGATCATACTTTCCTTTTAGATCTCCAACCAAATAATATATGGTGTTTCACCAATACGAACACCAATTAATGCAGTTGGTCATAACATGGGAACAAGAAAGTTGGCCATGGAAACAAATGCATTTTTGGTATTTTCTATAGAGAATTCACTTCTAGAGGGATTTTTCCAAAACAAATCAGGTAAATGGGTGAAGAAAAAACATCATAAGTATCATCATATTAAAGCAACAAAACAATCACTTTTCATTGCTTATGTAAAAATTTCCTAGTCAACCATATAACACCTATTTTTATAATGGAATGAATGTCTCGAATCCTAAACAAAGCATCAATAAATTCGAGAAAAGCAACATAAATCTATGTGACACACAATAAATTCAAGAAAAGAAACATAAATCTATGTGATATACAATCTTTGGAAATTTTTCTATCTCACCCACAATATATAGTGTCACAATAGCAGGGATGTACCAACACTCATGAAAGTTTTTAATTGCTTATATATCCACTTTTTAATCTTCTCCTCCAATCCAATTGAAAATATTCTACCTAGATTAAGTTTTTTGAATTTAGTTGTTGTAGAAACTGTGGAAAGCAAACTATATCATTACCTACAATTTTGTGTCCTCATAATGGTGAAATGGGGAGAAATAATTCTATTTTTCCATAGATATTAAGAAAAAAATGAGAAGAAAACCATATAAAGAGTATCTTTAAATGCATGAAAATGATTTTGCAACAACACAAGTCAAACAGAAGTGGGGTCATACCTTCCCGTATATTGTCAAAATAAGTATTATTGATCTTGAACCCTAAATATTACTCACTTGAACTAGGAAAAACTATTAAAGATTTCAAATAAATCATCATTCAAGACTAATTTAGATCAAGTGTTGAACACCTCGAAAATACTCGTTCACATTTACTATGTTTGTAAATAACAAAGAGGAAAGATCTAAACCTGAACACTCCTTGAAGAAAAGAAATGAGTTAGATGCATTTACTAGCTTGATGAGGCCCGAACCACACCTTGAATCCATAAAGAATTTGTACCCAATGTTCATAAAATGTAATTCTCCAAGCCTCAAAACATAGAAATTTTAGAATTTAAGGAAATATTACACTCCAAAACCTTTAAATTCCACCACCATTTTACCAAAAACATGACTAACCATTACCAATGTTACTTGGAAATAAACCTTGTATTCTATGGTGTTCATCATTTGAAGCTATGAAATAACTAACCGCTTCTCTTTCTCAATCCACAATGAAAGAAATGTAGGATGGAAAACAATGTGAAACATAGGACAATCAAAACATTAAAAAAACAAAACAATGACATGAAATATATTTAGTTGTCTAGGTCTTTGTCCTAGGTTTGTTAGCTATCCTTCCTAGGCCTGTTATTTACCTTAGACCTTTTATCCTTTGATTGATTTTTTTCATTTTCCTAAGGTTTTGGATTGTTTTGGACTGCTTTGATTTCATTTTTAAATATCTTATGCATTAACAATATTTTAGTTTTAAAATTTAAACTCCTATAGATTAATTAATGTCTTTTCATAATAAGAAATGCAAGGTTAGGGTTTATTGATGTATTGCCTATGTATAACACAAGCTTGCGGCGCATCTTATCATTCAAATGTATGCATGATTCCAACTTTCCAAGGTTAGGGAAATGTGCAAGGTTATCTAAAAAATAATGAAGTTTTTTGAGAAATTGGGAGAAGAGGTTCTGGACAGGCCGAAAGATACATCTGTGGACAACCAGGTATTGATTTACACCACCAACCACATTGGAAAGCACATATGGATTCTTTGAATTAGAATAGAGTGAAATACGCTCGTCCAACCATAGTTTCGGTCGTTGAATGTAGAGAATTGGGGGTCATAGAGGAGAACACAGAAAACTAGAAAATATCCACATTTATATATTTGCACATTTGAGAATGACATATTGTAGGTTTCTTAAGTTTTTAACTTCACATAGGATGATTTTTTAACATGAAAAGGAAATTTTGTGTCCACAAAGTTGCTAATGAAAGTAGCAAACCATGGATTTGGTGGGATTATGTTACAGAATTTCACATTCGATACCCTATGAAGTGTGCGATGTCATGAAATCATTAGATTGGTTTGTCGAAGAGAAATATTTGGAAAAATGTCTGAAGGCCAAACTCCTTCAACTCCGTTCTGAGAGTGTAAAAGTTTCAGATATTTATGTACAAGAATAAGGACCAACACTGTCGCTACCTAATTTATTACCGAGCTCTGTCTAATATTGGTTGCAGGAAGTTCCAAAAAGGGGAAAATTCAAATATGGTGGTCACATTGTTGTCGGTTCTATTGGAATTTTGTTTTATTCCCACCACTGTCCAATAACCTGTGCTTTGCGTTATTAAAAAAAATGAGGAACCCAATGAGTCCCAATTGTAAGTGCAAGGATATAGGTGTTGCATTGTGAATTGATAATGTACATACTCCATTTATCCGTGGCTGCAAACAAGTTCGTAGATGCATGACTGAAGAGCCATATCTTAACTTTTCTAAAAGGTATGCAGTCATCGAGGAAAAAGGAAAATTATGGTTCAAATATTCCCCTATCATTGGTGGATATTCATTTTGCTGGAACTTCTAGCCCACATATAATGATTCCTACCAGGATTTTTGTACTACTAGAAGAATGTGAGAAGTGAACACATCCTGGCAAATCACTTTTGGTTAAGGCTAAGGATTTGTGGTGGCCTCTTTTGGCCATAATTGCTTCCTATTTTCCAGATGTTTCTCCATTATCTTTCCTAACTGTGTGGTTGGAGATAACTGCTGCAAGGGAGACTTTTATTATTATTAAATTCAATGATATTGCATCACAAATTGCTACCAGTGTTGGAGCTGTTTTTCAAGCAACTAATGCCTTGCCTAATAGCAGTAGAGTATTTTATTTCTGGTACAATAGAACAAATCCTAAAAGGATACTTTTGATGGAGCATACAAGCATGGAAAATGCTTTGGAAAGTGACATTGGCAGCATTGCTAAATCCATATTCAAACCAGAAATTAAAAAAAAAAAAATCCAATGAAAGAGAACAGGAGGACAAGGTCACATGCGCCAAGGGAAATGTCTTTTGTAGTCAAGCAAGACTAGTGATATGTGTGCTCAAGTGTAGCCAGACAGTGTTGAAGTTTCATTGCTAGATAAGGCATGGAATGTACCTATACATGGTATTCATAATGGCATAACTAATACAATACAATATCAAATACTGCATCTCCTTAGTTGTTTCCCAAGGCAGAAGATTGGAAATGCAATGAAGATTTAAACAGAACATTGATAACAGAGGAGGAGAGAACCATCAGTTTTTTAAAGGGTATCGATTTGGATGCTCAGGCACATGAAGATAGCCGAGAAGTTTGTATGCATCCAGAAGTCATGATCTGATTTAGCTAGAAAACTTTGATATGATGCCTAGCTTAGTTTAAATTTGACATTTGTCAAACTTAGTTAGACTAGATATTTTTCAGTTATATACTTTTTTATATTTAGAAGTCAAGACCTTAAAAGGTGTATCTACACAAACAAACTTTTGATCTCACCTTTTCCTATATATATTGTAATATTTTGATAAAAAAGGGGATACACATGGGGGTTGGTTATGCTTGAAACTTGTATAGTCCTGCAAATTCCTTACTTGTGTAAGAATTTATTTGTTTTATGAATGACAATTATCTGTATGGATCTATATTTTAAAATTTTATATTGTGTGCATATTCTCTGGTTCTGTTTGAACCCCTATTTACATTTTCGTTTATGTAGATGTTTTCTATGTATATTCTTTTTTTTCCAGTGGATATTTATTCTTATTGATGTTTGAAATGTTATTTTGAGCACCAATACTTTTACATATGATGCACTGATAGACTGTATGTTTTATCTTTGTATTTGTATGCTTTGAAACCTATCTCCTAGACTTTAAATTGTACTATCATTTATTCTGCAAAATTTGATCCCTATACATGTATCATTTGAATTTTTCATATTTTTTGTTCTGTGTACCTAGCTTTCCATTATCTGATTTTTACATTGTTATCCACAAAACCACAAAAATAGTCCTTAAAATCTAAGCTGCCTAAACACTGCTATCCCATATACTAGTTAGCAGACTTTAGGATAAACACCAAGAAATTCATAAAATGCATTAATAAATACTCAAATACAATCTATGCAATAAATGTTTATAATTTCCTCCTTAGTTAAAAAAATCATTAAAAGTAAAGGTTTCAACCCTCTTCCTTGGTGTGCATGAATAAAGGAGTGTAGTTTTTAGAGACATTCGAATCAATATTCAACATGAAAGGAATATTAGTACATGTTTAAATTATATGCCTATATTTTGTGTTGAACAGGTGTCTAGCCACCTTCAATGATGTCTCTCCATTTCATCATAAAAGGGAAATTTGAGCATCTAGTTATAAACTAACATACATTATTGATGCAGGAGCATTCAAATCCTATTTTATTGATTGATGAGTCAACATTCCATGTAATCACTTCTAGAAGGATTTGGTTCGATGCTAGTGGATAGGATTAGTTTTAATTTGTAATAAGTGGCAATCTGCCATTGTTCTCCTTGATCCCTATGAGGAATTATTCAAGGATAGATATTTGTTGATGGGATTTCTTTTATTAGGTGTCAAAATGCAAGCTTATTCGGATCTGGCAGGTGAGCCGAATATTATTCGCTCATACAAATAATATTACCAGAAAACTTGGTAAATGAGATAATCCATAAGGAAAATACATATATTAATGATAAGATAAGAGATTATATGTTACAATGGTGGCCCTGCCTTAAATATGGCTTGGGCATTTGAAATGAGGAGACACCTCATTTCATAACCTAACTTAATTAACCTAATTATTTAATGATTATCTTATTTTATGTTTATTACATTGCCACTCTCTTAAAAAGGATTTGTCCTCAAAGCCTTATAATGTTGTCATGTCGTTCTTTGTGATGTCATGGCTGAAGAAACATGTCGATACGAACTGCTAAGTGTGGAGCATAAATTTCGATATGTGGATGGGTCAATCCATCCTAAATTGATTTGTTGTTGACTGTTGGGATTTCCGATCAATCTGTCGTTAGGATCTTTGATCATATTAGTATCATTATCTTTCGACATTTCCCACTTTCTAGAGTTTTTATTTTTATGATTGGGGTGTCGATAGGGAATTTTCACAATATCATTTTCTTTTACGAGTGTCGTCTTTTGAGTTGGAAGTAGTATTTTCGTCCCTTGAGTTTTTACGGTTTCCTTTTGTATCTTTTCCAACTTGTTTTCCAACTGCACGTAATCATTTTGAAACTTCTTAATCACTTCTACTTGTGCTTTTTTTTCATCTTCGAACTTCTTAAGTTGTTCCTAAAGATCTTTGTTATGAGTTCTGATGCAATCATTTTCTTCATGCTTTTCTAGAAGTTTCCCTTCAATGTCTTTGGTAGATTGTTCTGTCTTACGACTATTTTTCAGCTTCTTAATTTTTGTGACTAGTGATTTGTTATGATTCCTTAATCTGAAAATTTCTTCAGAATTGTTGGATAGTGTTTTATTAATTTTTGTGATCTTCGACTTATGAGTCTTTTTAAAGTCGTCATTTTGTTGTTGAAGAACTTTTATCTGTTGTCAATACTGGTCGATCACTGACTCTTGATTTTCTAATTTATGTCGTATCTACGTTAGTTCTTCATCCTTGTCGCTAACGATTTTGTTCAATCATTTTATTTTCGCTTCATAATCATTTCTTTCTTTCTTTATATCTTGATTTTTCATTCTCTGATTAAAATCATTTTCGCTTTTTAATTTCTCAATTTGGGCAGACAATTTTTCTATATGATTTTTTCGATCGGAAATTTTTTGTTCCTTAAGCTCTTTTTGCATCTCATGTATTTTAATTATTACTTCTGAGTTCGTATTTGTGTCTCGTAATTCTTCATTGTCTCTTCAATAACGCTTTAACTTGACTTCTAATTGCTCTATTTGTAGTTGCAACCCAAATTCCATGATCTCCGATTTCTTCCACACTAGATGATGATAGTCTTCGATTTTTTTCGATTTTGTTTTCCTTTGACTTCCCCACCTAAGTTCAATCTCACTTGCTTTTTAGTATCAATTATTATGCATCTTTTTTATCTTTTATTTCCCTTAAGTTTTGTAAAATGTGAGTAGATTGGGTGGTTGGGAGGAATGAGTGTTATATTCCCCACCTAAGTTCAAATCTCACTTGCTCTTTACTAATAATTATAATGCACTTTTATATTAAAAATCAAACCCAATTTAAGAAACCAGGTGTGGTTTCACTTTTACCCTCTCTCTTTTTTTTTTCCTTTTAATTT
>LPNX010023926.1:715192-735688 GCA_001517045.1 Pseudotsuga menziesii | reverse complement strand
CCCCCGCAAAAAAAAAAAAAAAAATTTAAGGTGTTTGGGGGAGGTCCTTAAAAACCCCCCACAAAATTCCTGATTATTTGACTTTTGGGGGAAATTTTTAAACCCCCCCTTGTTGAGCTGCAAAAAGACCACATTTTATTCATCTTTCCTATACCATTTTTCACCTTATTCCTGTCTTATCCTTGCATAAAACCATTAATATTCACCACTTTCATAATAAATATGGGTTTATCTTACCATTTTCAAAATCATTTATTTTTTAGTATTTTGAGTGAATTTGTGGTTAGTTATTGAAAAAAATAACATATTTTCATTATACTTTAAAGTTGGATGAGTTTGGGGATGCTTACAGGTGTACTTGAAGACTTTAACAAGCTCAAAAGTGACCACTTAGCCTCAAATTCGAATTTCATCCTCAAGATGTGGGCTAACTTCAAGGAGAAGATCATGGAAATGTGGACAGTGTAATAACCCAAAAATTCATAAAAATTTAAAAAATTTCATGTAACATAAATTGTTAACAATGTCAATGTCAAAGAACTAATAACTGTTAGTGGTTATTCAAACAGTAATAATTAACAATGAGCATTTATTTTCTTTAGTTCTATATAACTTAATAGTTTATCTTAAAGTACTATGTTAAGAAAGTTAAACATAGCAGTTTATGTTTTTCAAAAGGTGAGAAAGGAAACTGTATCTTAACCGATGCTAAGTGTGTTATTATTTTCTTTTGTCAAGTAGAAAATAATCTTAAGTGATATTGGGGCTTACTTAGATTATAGCTAATGCAGTGGAATGATGGTTCTTTTTACAGGTTCTAAAAAGGTAAGCAGATTGTTCCAGTAAAATTCCAGTTCGAGAATGATACTCCACTAGCATAGGATAAAATGCTAGTTAAAAAAATGTTTTTTTGCAGCTTGACCCTGTAAGAGGTATCGTTGGTATTTATAATGTTTTCAAACTACACAAATGATGATAAAAATATTACTATGAAAGGATGATTTATGAGCAATTTATGTTTACCACTTTAGTATTTTATCCAAGTAATTCTTCCCTCTTGTATTTTCAATTATAAACTTATATTTCATTTTAGAGGAGTTATAGATTTGAGAACAATTCTACTTCAGCTAAAAAGAGCATAGAGGCCTAACAATATTATAAAAGAGAAGATATGTTGCACGTACTTGCATCCCTAAATACGCATTGTTGTGCAGAGATTGATCTATGGTATTGTTGATATTTATTTGAGTTCATTTAAATCTTTAAAACTTTACATTAGTAAACCTTCTAACCATGTACTCTTACCTAGTTCTCTAGTATATAAACCTAGATTTATATGAACTTTCAATAACAATGGGTACATATTGTAATTTCTAAATATATTATTATCATAGTAGGTGTTAGAGGAAAAATTATAAATGCTTAATCTATAGTTAGACTATACATAAAACCCCATTGTAAAATGAACATTTTACAAAATCCCAGAGCTATGGTTAAGTACTTTTATGGAGGGCTAATCTATCTCCATTATTGTAATCTTATTATTATCAAATATAGACATAATTTAATAGAAAGATGAACATACATATTTTATAGTTAATCATTGGTACTTAGTAGAAATGGATAATTTCCTATAATGCAATGACTATGGTTTATGAACAAGAAAACATAACCAGGAGAAAGAAATAATGATACTATGCAATACTATTATAAGGTTTAGACTTTAAACCCAATGATTTGTGCAGAATGGCAAATCGGGATTTCGACTATTGCTTTGAACCCATGATTGTGAAAAAATTTGCTGTGACACGTGGTTGGTGATTGATGAATAGGTTTGTTGACTTTGTGTTACCATGAAACCCTGCCCAAACCCTAAAATCACATTGGTAATTGGTTTTTCTATTGAGGGGTGGTCGAGGTGTAAGCTTGTGGCCTCCATGGTCGCTGTCGAACATCCATTAAACATTTGAGCCTCTACAATTCTTAAGAACTGATGTAAAGGGGTGAGTAAGTAACTGATTACTATCGTGAGGTGGTTTTCATCTGTGTAAAGAGTGTTATGTTTTGGGTTGTTTCTGTCATTGTATTTCAGAGAGAGTTTTGGTTATGTGTGTTAAAGATTGCAACCAATGTAAGGGATTCGTGGTTGAGGTTTTTCACTGCGTTCTACACATTCCCATCTGTAGTGATTTATTTTAACTTAAATACCAATGAACCAGTCTCGGGTGGCTTCCACGACTTCACTGTTGCGCGATTTCATAAGGTAAATAATATAATGTTTTCCTTTCAGTTAAAAGGTAGAGTTTTAAATAATATTTTGTAAGGAATAAATAAGGGTAACTAATAGTATTAAAGGTTTCCCTATGCATGCTTCCTAGATTCGAACTCAAAGATGAAGGTTTCTACCCACAATCTTCCATAAGGGCATCCACTCTGGTAAGCCTCGGTGACACCTGGGGTTTTTCTTGCATAAAAGTATGGTGGAAAGAAATGATGGCACCGTCATGTTGTTGTGGTTGATGGCTCGGTCATGGTTATTATTTACTCTATTGATCTTTCAATTGGCAAGTTTTAAAAATCCCTAGTGGCTGATTGTATTGAGTGGATATGGGATTTCACAGCCGTGACTTAGTTTTGAACCTTCTCAGCCTTAGTTGAATATATGGTGATAATTTTTAATACTGGATTTAAGCCATGACTGTACTATCACGCCATTTGGTTGTCTCTTGAAGATTGACTAGGGGTTTTAAAGAAGATTGGATGGCTGTAGTTATAGAAACTTTTGAATTGGTGAATGGCTTTGATAACCGTAACCGATGGTTATTTAGTTTTCAATTTTGTGACTACTGTTTAAATTAAGAAAAAATAGTTTTTGATTCTGGCTTTTAAACCTTGACAGTTAAAGTAAAAGGCCACGGGTCTAATTATGTCTGTTTAGTTAGTTTGTAATACTTAAGAAATATTTACAGCTTAAAGTTGAAACTTGCAGTATCTTTGTTGTGTTTACATTTATGTATAATTTTGTTTATTAGCTATTCTTATTATTATTCAGTTTTTCGATGTTTTAGGGTTAATTTTGTTCAATAAGATATTTTTTCTCTTATTAAAAGAAAGTGAATTGTTTATTCATTGGTTAAGAAGTAATTGGATAGCAGTAAATTTAATAATACTAAAATAAATTCTAGAAAAAACCACTGCTAGGTTTTAGCATTATAAAGTTTTCCTTTAATTTGTTCAGAAAAACAGATCTTTTGTAAACCCTAAATATTCTTAATGGTTTACATAGTTAGTAGTTTTATTTTTAGTAAATCTAGTTTACATGCTTTTGTTATAAATAAATTAACTAAGTAATTATTTATTTAAAATTACTATTTTAAATAGTTAACCTAGTTTAAACTAATTACTGACCCTATATTATTTATTTAAGTTTACCTATTGGATTTATAATATGTACTTTACTAGTTTTGGTTGTGTAAATATTATGCATACTAGTACTTATTATTTACATATGTTTATCTACCTGTAATTAGGTAATTTAGGTATTTTCAATAGATAATACAAATACAGCTAAAGGTATGCAATTAGATTACACAAAATCCTATGGAAATAATCATTTGCATTTGCATTCAAGTTTATTTGAATTTACTTATCTAAATTAAATATACCTGTTGTACTAGAGTACTGCCTTGCAAGAGGCATGGAAAAATACAGCTTAGGTAATTTTTCTATCAATTAACTCAACAATATCTATACTGATTTACCCTAATCTAGATAGTTACTAACTTTCACAGCATAAATAACTTTTCTTTCTTTATCCCTAACAACAAAAAATAACAACTTTCTATAATCATGAGAAACCCTTAAAATTATCTAAAGCAGTAAATAAAATAATAACTAAACTTAAACAAGTAGAACCTGTAATATAGGTGAGGTGACAACAGCTTAAGGAGGTTGTTCCTCCCAACCAACTCCTAGAAAATAGCTAGACTGCAATTCTCAGGACCCCCGAGCCTGTCTCTTGGTCCTTTTGGTAGAGTACTTGGTGAGAGATGTAGTCTTGAGATCCTCTGCAACTTCACTGAGTGTTTGGCAGTAATTCAACTCTGCTTACAGCACTTTGAACTCAGCTTAGAATATCTACACTAGTTTAGTCTTCAGCACTTATCCCCTCAAACTTAGTTCAGCTAGTCCCCTCCATCAAATTCACATGTGCACTTCATTCACTCAGAATGATCACAAATCCATAAATGAGCAGCCTCAGCTGTCTTCAATGGGAAGTTTTATTAGCATGTCTAGGTATTTTGGGTCAGTTTTTACTTAATGAGCCACCTACTCCTGTTCCACAACAAAAATAGGTAAGTTGCCACCTGCAATAGCTAGAATTAGTTTGAGGATGCTGCCACTTGTCAATTTTCTCTCAACCCAGTCACCTCCACCAAGTGACCAGTAAACAATCATTTAATAGCTTCTCTAAGTTGTTGTCTCATATTTTATTTATTTATTAATAAAATATTCTATAATACATTAAATTATCCTTTACCCCACTTGGTCATTAATTACAAACTTTAACATAAAATATAACATAATGTTTTCTCAAAAAAATAAAATTGTTTTGCAAATTGGGGCATGTGACATACACACCCCCTTAATTTATAACATTATCCTCAATGTTATTTATTCTTCGTCCTAAAATTTTCCCTGAAATAGAATTGGATATGCATCATGCATATGACTTTTCAATTTCCTAGGTGGCTTCTTTCGGACTAAGGTGCTTCCATTGCACCTTCACCTGACCAATGGTGTGATTCCGAAGTGAGATCTCCCTCCTTTTGAGGATATAATCCGGTTCCACTAGAAAATATCCTTCGGGCTCCACCTGCACATCATTCCAGTTAATAACATGAGTAGCATCATGTACATATTTTTTTAATACAAAAATATGAAAAACATTGTGAACCCTTAAGTTTGGTTGTAAAGCTAACTGATATGTTACGTGTCCTATCCTAGACAGTATTTGAAAAGGTTCGCAATATTGGGGTGCTAAATTAGCACAACCACCTAACCTCAGAGAACTCTTTTTAGGTCTCACCTTAATAAAGACATGTTCACCTACCTGGAACTCCTTTAGAGTTCGTTTAAGATCTGCTTCACTTTTCTATCGATCTTGCGCAACTTTCAAGTTGCCTTGTAGCTGTTTTACAATTAACTCCATCTCTTTTAATAATTCAAACCCTAATACTAGCCTTTCCACTGGATTAATCCATGACATGGGGGTATTGCATTTCCTACCATACAAAATTTCAAAAGGACTATATCTTGCTGAGGCTTGATAATGATTATTATAAGCAAATTCTACGAGGTGTAAGTAATCTTCCCATTTACCTGATTGTTCCTTTACATATATTCTAAGACGATCCTCCAATACCTGATTTAGTCTTTCAGTCTGTCCATCTATTTGATGATGGAAAGAGGTACTGAAGTTTAATGTCATATTTAATCCTTTAAACAAAGACTTCCAAAAGTTGCATGTAAACTTAGGGTCTCTGTCTGAAATTATTACTTTCGGTATTCCATGTAATCAAAAAATTTGTTTCAAGAAAATAGCAGCAATATTTGCAGCTTTATAAGTAGTTTTTAAAGATATAAAATGAGTTGCTTTGCTCAATTTATCAACAACTACCATTATTGAGTCATTTAAGTTTTGATTTCTAGGTAGCCCCGTGATAAAATCATGGCTAATTATCTCCCACTTTTAGCTAGGAATAGGTAATTGCTGAAGTAACCCAGCTGGGTGCTGATGTTCAGTTTTTACTTGCTGACATTCGAAGTACTTAGCAATGTATTCTGCTATTTCATTTTTCATGTTTGGCTAAAAATAATCCTTTCTTAGCATAGTTATAGTTTTCTGATAACCTGGATACCCTGAATAAGGAGATGTATGAATTTCATTTAAAATCAGCAAGTGAATCTTAGGTAAATTAGGTACATATAATCTATCTTTATACAATAATAATCATTCATTTTTCGTTCAAACTATACCCTGTACTTAGACTTTCAATTAAATTTTCTCTTACATTTTCTTGTAATTTTCAATATTTTTCATCTTGTCCTATTCCATCTTCTAGCTGTTCTTCTAAATCTGTTTTATAGGTGTTGATTACTGCTATAAAATTCAGTTTTTCATTTATGCTTAATGCATCACCAACCTTCTTTTTTTTTCCTTTAATATGTTGGATTTCAAAATCGTATTTGCTAAGGAAAGCTATCCATCCAGCTTGCCTAGAATTTAAGTTAGGTTGATCCAACAGATATTTTAACCCTTTATTATCTATCATTAATATAAACTTCCTTCCAATTAAATGATGACGCCACATTTTTAAGACATGTATGACAGCAACCAATTCCAAGTCATAGATTGCATAATTTTTCTCATGAATCGTCAGCTTCCTAGACTCATAAGCAATGACGTGTCCTTACTGAGTTAAAAATCCACCTAAACCATCATTGCATGCGTCAATACATACTATAAAATCTTTATTAGGGTCATCAATTCTTAAGATTGGTGCGATGATTAATAACATTTCTAACTTTTTAAAATTTTCTTCACACTTTTGACTCCACTCGAATTTCTTCCTTTCTTCTATAAAGAAGTTATGGGATTTGCAATTCTTGAAAACCCTTCGATAAATATTCGATAATAGCCAGTAATCCCCATGAATGATCGTACCTTAGTTATGTCTTTTGGGGTTGGCCATTCTTCAATTTCCTTTATCTTTTCAAGATCAACAGAAATTCCTTCTTTAGTCACTACATGACGCAAATACTGAATATTATCCTTAAAGAAATCACATTTACTAAAGTTTGCATAGAGTTGATGTTCTCGTAACTCTTGCAAGACAATTGTTAAATGTTCTTTATGTTCTTCTTTAGAATTTGAATAAATTAAGATATCGTCAATGAATACGACAACAAACTTATCAAGATATTTATGCATTACATTATTCATCAGACACATAAAAATAGATGGGGCATTAGTAAGCCCAAATAGCATAACAACAAACCCGTAATGACCATACTGAGTCCTAAAAGTGGTTTTAAAGATATCATCATCTTTGATTCGGATCTAGTGGTAACCAGATCGTAAATCAATCTTCGAGAATACCATTGTTCCACGTAGTTTATTAAACAGATCATCTATGTGGGGTAACAAATATCTGTTTTTTATAGTCATTTTATTTAGTTGACGATAATTTGTACATAGTCATAATTTTCCATCCTTCTTCTTAACAAAAATAACAAATGCTCCCCAGGGAGACACAGTGGGTCTAATATAATTCTTATCAATGAGTTATTTTAACTACGACTTTAGTTCATTTAATTCTAGTATATTCATCTGGTAAGGGGATTTTGAGCTGGGCACTGCACCAGGTACTAGCTGAATAGTAAATTCTAACTCTCGTCTCGGAGGCAGTCTCGAAATTTCTTCTGGAAATACATCTGAATACTCCCTTAGGATCGGAATGTCTTCCAATTTTAATTTATCTTTGTTATTAGTATTTTCTTCATTAATTACTGTTACAGCAAAGGTTTTACAGCCCTTCCGAACAACTCTCTTAAGCTGCAAAGCATAAATCTGTCTTATGGTTGTTTTTCTAGGGATTCCTTTTACATTTACTATTTCTCCGTCGTGATTTACACAATTAAAGGTTTTATCAAAACAGTTCAGGACTACCCTATGTTGTTCTAGCCAATCCATACCAATTAACATATCATATGAACCTAAAGGTAAAATATTATGCTTAGTAGAGGTTTCAAACGGATCTATTTTTACTGTACAATTCTTAACAAAGCTAATTACCTTTCTTTTTGCTCCAGTAGCTAGCTGGACTAACCAAGACTTTTCAAACTTTTCTACTGATAGCTTACACTTTTCTTCTAACTCAGGAGAAATATAGCTTAAACTAGATCCTGGATCGATTAAAATAGATATAGGTATTTTTTCATCTTACCTTCCACTTCCAGCATAGAATTTTGATAATCCACTTGCATGTTCTCCAATGCTGCATTGATCCAGGGCATTGTCCTCACTAGATCATCGACATTTGTCTCCTCTTGTATCGTGTGTATGTTGCTAATAGTATTCTTTCGATTGGGGAAAATTGATGGATAATGAGGGCCATTACATTCCCAGCACTTTATTGGTTCCTTTCGTTCAAAATTATTGGTATAGTTACTATGATTATTAACAGATTCTTTATTTCTTTGACCATTTGGATTGGTCTGTGAATTACTTTTGTTCCCTTGGAAATTTTTAGTAGGAAAATTTCGTGTGTTATTATTCTTAAAATTTCAGTTAGGTACAAAACCTTTCTTCTTATGTTCAAAATTATTAGTTCTTTTTGCTTTCCAGTTTTTCATACTTTCCTTTTTGCGATTCTGTTCATAACAGAAATTTGTCTTTCTCATTGCTTCTTCTAAAGTTTTCGGATTGTCATACTCAATTCTGTCTTTTATATCATAGGGTAAACAACTAAGAAACCGTTATACCTTAGGATTCTTGTCCATAATATATATCACAAACCCTGAGCAGACTTAGAAATTTACTATTTAGTCCTTTCATATTCATTGTTCCCAGTTTTAGTTCATAAAATTGCTTAGCCTGCTCCTCATAGTATTGTTCAGACAAAAATCTCTTCTTAAAATATTTCTTAAACGTACTCCAATTAATGTTTTTCTCCTTAATACCTTTTACTCTTTTTAGGTCCTCCCACCAAATATCTACTTTCCCAGCGAGGTTATAAATAGCCATTCTGGATTTCAATTGATTAGAGTAGTTATAAATTTGAAAATATTTCTCCATCCCGGACAGCCATGATTCCGCCTCTTCTCCCTTCTCAGTTTCACCATTAAAGGTTGGTGACTTGATTTTCTTGAATTCTCCAGAGATTTCTTCGTAAGGTTTAAACTTTATTTTTCTGGTATGATGATTATCTTCACTACTTTCACTAGTATATTGATAATTCTTTTATGTGGATCGCCATACACCTCAGAAGATGAGATAATTTTGATTTTAAATTGTTTAGTCTTTTTATCTTTATGTTGGTAAGGCATATCTTCAGACTCTGTTCATTTATCTTTTTCCTCATTCTGAAATCTTTCCATCAAAATCTGATTTAGCTCCTCCAGAGCTCTCATAATTCTCTCATATTATTTTTTGACCATTTCCATCTTGGTTATTAGTTCCTTAGCTGTTTGTAGTAGTTCAGAAGAATTATTCATTATTTCTTCTTATGTAGGTTCTCTTTGAAAATTATTTCATTCGGTATAGGGGGACTCCTCATCCACATATTCTTCCAATCTTTCCATACCTACAGTTAACTTAGAAAAAATCTCTGGAAGTATAATTCAAAAGAAAAATAAAAAATTCAGTATACATGTTTTAAATCTATTGTTCTATTTATGCATGTTGAGCCATGTTCAGGCCGAGTGTTTGAACCTTGTGCTCTGATACCACATGTAATAACCCAAAAATTCGTAAAAAATTTAAAATTTTTCATGTAACATAAAATGTTAAGGATGTCAATGTCAAAGAACCAATAACTGTTAGTGGTTATTCAAACAAAAAATAATTAACAATGAGCATTTATTTTCTTTAGTTATGTGTAACTTAATAGTTTATCTTAAAGTACTATGTTAAGAAAGTTAAACACAATAGCTTATGTTTTTCAAAAGGTGAGAAAGAAAACTGTATCTTAACCGATGCTAAGTGTGTTATTATTTTCTTTTGTCAAGTAGGAAAGAATCTTAGGTGAGATCGGGGATTACTTATCTTACAACTAATGTAGTGGAGTGATGGTTCCTTTTACAGGTTCTAAACAGGTAAGTAGTGTGCTCCAGTAAAATTTCAGTTCAAGAATGATACTCCACTAGCATAGGATAAAATGCTAGTTAAAAAAAAATGTTTGTTTGCAGCTTGACCCTGTAAGAGCTATCGTTGGTATTTCTAATTTTTTCAAAATGCACAAATTATGGTAAAAATATTACTATGAAAGGATGATTTATGTGCAGTTTATGTTTACCACTTTAGTATTTTATCCTAGTAATTCTTCCCTCTTGTATTTTTAATTATAAGCTTATATTTCATTTTCGAGGAGTTATAGATTTGAGAACAGTTCTACTTCTGCTAAAAAGAGCATAGAGGTCTAACAATCTTATAAAAGAGAAGATGTGTTGCACGTACTTGCATCCCTAACTACACATCGTTGTGCAGATATTGGTCTATGGTATTGTTCATATTTATTTGAGTTCTTTTGAATATTTAAAACTCTACATTAGTCAACCTTCTAACCATGTACTCTTACCTAGTTCTCTAGTATATAAACCTAGCTTTATATGAACTTTCGATTACAATGGGTACATATTGTAATTTCTAAATGTATTATTATCATATTAGGTGTTAGAGGAAAACTTATAAATGCTTAAGCTATTGTTAGACTATACATAAAATCCTATTGTAAAATGAACATTTTACAAAATCCCAGAGTTATGGTTAAGTACTTTTATGGAGGGCTAATCTATCTCCATTATCGTGATCTTATTACTATCAAATATAGACATAATTTAATAGTAAGATGAACATAGATATTTTATAGTTAATCATTGGTACTTAGTAAAAATGGATAATTTCCTATAATGAAATGACTATGGTTCATGAACAATAAAACATAACCAGGAGAAACAAATAATGATACTATGCAATACTATTATAAGGTTTTGACTTTAAACCCAATGATTTGTGCAGAATGGCAAATCGAGATTTCGACTATTGCTCCAAACCCATGATTGTGAAAATATTTGCTTGGACACATGGTTGGTGATTGATGAATAGGTTTGTTGACTTTGTGTTACCATAAAACCTTTCCCAAAGCCTAAAACCTCGTTGGTGATTGGTTTTTCTGTTGAGGGGTGGTTGATCTGTGAGCTCGTGGCCACCATGGTCACTGTCGAACATCCATTAAGCATTCGAGCCTCTATGAGTATTAAGAACT
The DNA here is from genome assembly GCA_001517045.1 of Pseudotsuga menziesii. Taxonomy (NCBI): domain Eukaryota; kingdom Viridiplantae; phylum Streptophyta; class Pinopsida; order Pinales; family Pinaceae; genus Pseudotsuga; species Pseudotsuga menziesii. The sequence goes on along the minus strand of LPNX010023926.1, from coordinate 724,640 downwards.
GATGTAAATGGGTGAGTAAGTAACTAATTACTATCGTGAGGTGGTTTTCGCTTGTGTAAAGAGTGTTATGTTTTGGTTCTGTGTGTTAAATATTGCAATGAGTGTAAGGGAGTCATGGTTGAGTTTTTTCACTGTGTTCTACACATTCCCATATGCAGTGCTTTATTTTAACTTAAGTACCAACGAACCAGTCTTGGGTGGCTTCCACGACTTCACTGTTGCACGATTTCATAAGGTAAATAATATAATGTTTTCCTTTCAATTAAAAGGCACAGTTTTAAATAATATTTTGTAAAGAAGAAATAAGGGTAACTAACAGTATTAAATTTTTCCTTGTGCAAGATTCCCAGATTCGAACTCGAAGTTGAGGATTCCCAGATTCGAACTCGAAGTTGAGGGTTTCTACCCACATTCTTCCATAAGGGCATCCACTCTAGTAAGCCTCAGTGACACCCGAGGTTTTTCCTGCACAAAAGTATGGTGGAAAGAAATGATGGCACCGTCATGTTGTTGTGGTTGATGGCTCGGCAGTCGTTATTATTTACTCTGTTGTTTTTTTAATTTGCAAGTTTTAAAAATACCTATTGTTTGATTGTACTCAGTGGATATGGGCTTTCATAGCCGTGACTTAGTTTGAGCCTTCTCAGCCTTAGTTGAATATATGGTGATAATTTTTAATACTGGCTTTAAGCCATGACTTTACTGTCAGGCCATTTGGTTGTCTCTTGAAGATTGAATAGGGTTTTTATAGAAGATTGGATGGACGTAGTTATAACAACTTTTAAATTGGTGAAGGGCTTTGATAGCCGTAACAGATGGTTATTTAGTTTTCAATTTTGTGTTTACTATTTAAATTAAGAAAAAATAGTTTTTGATTTAGGCTTTTAAGCCTTGACAGTTAAAGTACAACGCCACAGGTCTAATTATGTATGTTTAGTTTGTTTGTAATACTTAAGAAATATTTACAGCTTAAAGCTGAAACTTGCAGTATCTTTGTTGTGTTTACATTTATATATAATTTTGATTATTAGCTATTCTTATAATTATTCAGTTTTTCGATGTTTTAGGGTTATTTTTGTTCAGTAAGATATTTTGTCTCTTATTAAAATACTATGAATTGTTTATTCATTGGTTAATAATTAATTGGATAGCAGTAAATTTAATAATACTCAAATAAATTCTAGAAAAAAATACTGCTAGGTTTTAGCATTATAAATTTTTACTTTAATCTCTTGAGAAAAATAGATCTTTTGTAAACCCTAAATATTCTTAATGGTTTACAGAGTTAGTGGTTTTATTTATAGTAAATCTAGTTTTCATGCTTTTGTTATAAATAAATTAACTAGGTAATTATTTATTTGAAATTATTGTTTTAAATAGTTAACCTAGTTTAAACTAATTACTGATCCTATATTATTGATTTAAGTTTACCTATTAGATTTATAATATGTACTTTACTATTTTTGGTTGTGTAAATATTATGCATACTAGTACTTATTATTTACATTTGTTCCTTTACCTGTAATTAGGTAATTTAGGTATTTTCAATAGATAATACAAATACAACTAAAATTATGCAATAATATTACACAAAATCCTGTGGAAATAATCATTTGCATCTTCTTTCAAGTTTATTTGAATCTACTTATCTAAATTAAACATACCTGCTATACTAGAGGCATCTTCTTTCAAGTTTATTTCAATAGATAATACAAATACAACTAAAATTTTGCAATAATATTACACAAAATCCTGTGGAAATAATCATTTGCATCTTCTTTCAAGTTTATTTGAATCTACTTATCTAAATTAAACATACCTACTGTACTAGAGTACCGCCTTGCAAGAGGCATGGAAAAATACAGTTTAGGTAATTTTTCTATCTATCAATTAACTCAACAATATCTCTACCGATTTACCCTAATCTATCTAGTTACTAAGTTTCACAGCATAAATAACTTTTCTTTCTTTATCCCTAACAACAATAAAATAACAATATTCTATAATCATGAGAAACCCTTAAACTTATCTAAAGTAGTAAATAAAATAATAACTAAGCTTAAACAAGTAGAACCTATGATATAGATGATATGACAATAGCTCAAGGATGTTGTTCCTCCCAACCAACTCCTAGAGAAGAGCTAGACTACAATTCTCAAGACCCCCAATTTTGTCTCCTAGTCCTCTTGGTAGAGTACTACGTGAGAGATGTAGTCTAGAGATCCTCTGCAACTCCACTGAGTGTTTAGCAGTAACTCAGCTTTGCTTACAGCAGTTTGAACTCATCTTAGAATAGCTGCACTAGTTCAGTCTTCAGCACTTATCTCCTCAAACTTACTTCAGCTAGTCCCCTCCATCGAAACTCATATGTGCACTTCATTCACTCAGAATGATCACAAATCCAGAAATGAGCAGCCTTAGCTGTCTTGTCACGTCCCCTTGGCCTCCGACCGGCGAAGAGGACGTGACTACAAGCTTGAACACCCGGGCTAAGAGCCCCATGAACATGTACAGGAATAAAATTTGCTGGAACAGAATGCTTAAACTTGTATATTGATCTAGAGTGTACTCACATGAATATTTACCATGCACAGATGCAATTTAATCAACATACACAGCTACAATTTTGTTTTTTGCACAGTGGAATTAATCATGTATTCACACAAGCATTCATTCAACATGTTCAACATTTTCATATCATTGACAGAAAATAAGATTACAGAAGTAAAATGGATAAAATCACTTATCTTATGATGAACTTGATCCACAACCAGCTACGTCGATGCAACGTTCCACCCAACCATATGCCAGCGTGCTCCTTAATCTCTCAGCAGCGCTGCCACCCCCGAGCTGGGCATGATTCTCCAAGGAATAAGGGAACTAGCAGGCTTACGCATAGCCAGGGATATACAAAAACACAGCCAAGCCAACACAGTTGGGTTTATCAGGCCATTAAGGAGCTGGAGAAGGCAAATTGCTAAGCTGGTGAGCTCATTACAGAGCCAAGAACACCTACACTAGAACTAGCCTAACCTCTAAGACACCCAAACACACCCAACACAAGGAATCGGTCCCTTCTCTGCTACACAGTCCCTCAGGCCCTGCATTCCCTTCCAGTGCTATTCAGAGGTGATGGAGAAGAAGGCCAGCCCTTTAGCTCTGTCTGTGTGGTTTCCAGCCACCAGGTTTATCAAGCAAAACTAAGCCAACATCCCTGCCCCTCCCACAATCCAAAGACCAACCATTGCACTTAGGCAATTAATTCAGCTATCACAGCTTAACAGGGAAAACGATTTCTGAGTCGTTCTTGGCCCTCTCGTGGCCAAAACGACTCCCAATAACTGAATTACACATTCCCAACTAAGCAATAAACATGGGGGAAGAACAACAGTTCCAATCTCGGCATTAAAATGACGAAAAATACACAACCATACCGGTCTGTAAGGAGAACATACAGCTGAGGACGTGAATGGATCTTTTCAGGAAAATCGTGGGTGAAAACGCACAGCTCTCAGCTCGCCATGTGCACCCCAAACAGAAGAATACCTGTGCATGGGAAAAAAATCCGACCCAGTGAGGAAAGGAATAGACAATGGAGGTCCTGCGTAAGGAAAAACAGCTCTGTTTTTTCCCGTGGATGAACAAACAACAGCAGGACGAGAAATTTCAGTGCGTGGGTGTTCAGCAACTCGTGGAGAGAGGAAGAAAAATCTGTGTGGGTGAAGAGTGCATGTAGGCTTCCCCTTGCCATTCCGAAGTCAACTGCTGGGTGGAGTGTGCGTGGAGGCATGGACTGACAGTCCTGCCACCCCACTCCCAAAACAATTAAATGCCATAACTTTTCCCAACTGCCAGCAGAAATTATTAAATGGAGGTAGTTGGAATAAAACAAAAGAAGATGATACATGGGTTTTTCCCCCTTTTGGCTCAAGGTTTGACAAATTTCCCTCACCTCCTTATCCTTGGAAAAATCATGCCCCTTTCGATTTAGTTTCCGCGATCGTAGCTGGTTGTGTTCATTTTAATTATAGATGCATATTTACATGATGACCAACATAATATATGCCGCATGCCTCGACTTACCGTCGATGACAAATTAAATCCAAAACGTAGCATAACCGATCAATGGTGGGGCCTTGGCCTTTAGCTCTGCACCAAGATCATTACAATATATACATCATATACATCTAATGTAACGGGGTCAAAACCGGGACATTACATGTCTTCAATGGAAAGTTTTATTAACATTCCTATGTCTTTTGGGTCAATTTTTACTTAATGAGCCCCCTGCTCCTGTTCCACTTTTTTGGAGAATCATGACAACAAAAATAGGGAAGTTTCCACCTGCAACAGCTAGAAGTAGTTTGAGGATGATGCCACTTGTCAATCTGCTCTCAACCTAGTCTCCTCCACCAAGTGACTAGTAAACACTCATTTAACAACTTCCCTAAGCTATTGTCTCATCTTTTATTTATTTATTAATAAAATATCCTGCAATACATTAAATTATCCTTGACCCCACTTGGTCATGAATTACAAAATTTAAGATAAAATATAACATAATGTTTTCTCAAAAACATAAAATTGTTTTGCAAATTGGGGCATGTGACAGAGAGAATATCTCATCCAATATTTGTTGAGGATTTGAAGGGATGAGTTGTATATTTGTTGAGTATTTGAGGCGATGAGTTGTAGATTTTGTTGAGGATTTTGAGGGATAAGTTGAGAGAATAGTGGACCTGTAATTATGATCAGTTATCTTTAATTCATGTATAAATAGGAGGGCTTTCTCCTAATTTTTGTTAGAGATATATCTAGTGGTTTAGAAGTAGAGAATAGTTCAGAGTTAGTCATAGAGTGTATTCTTGATTGTTATGTAATGGAGATGATGCTTAATGTACATCCTTTAATTCTCCCATGTTAATATATATTTTCAGTAATTTCTTTCTTACGAGTTGTTCATATATATTTTCAGTTATGTTTTGCTTATATGAATTGTTAGTATGTATTTACCGTGAGCTCACAAGTTAATGTCGATTGCTTTATACCAGTTTATTTCATGCAATTTCAGTCTTTCGTTATCAAGTTAATTTATGCAATTTCATTTTTTCTGCAATTAGATTATTTCCATACAATTTTATGTTTTCATAACTTAGATTCAATTTCAGCTGTAGAATAGGTTAGCAATACTCTACCCCTACATATATTTTGTATGTATCTCACAAGTTTATGCTCTCTTCAGGTTGACAATTAAATCGTTGGATATATATGTTATAATTTGTTTAATATTTTCCTCACCATTTTGGCGTCGTTGCCGAGGAGGTGCTAAAAGGGATCAGAGTTAAGATAGATAGATAGATTACTTTTATATTACACAGCAAGAGGGAGGGGAAAATGGTAAGACGTAAGTACGTCTTCACTACGAAATTTTCATAGTTTCTGTGGTGTAACAGCCATACACATCCACTATAGTGGGGTGCCCCAAAGCTTTGTTGTTCTTTTTTTTTTCTCAAGTGTGTTTATTTTTTTGCAAAGTATTTTCTTTTTCTGCAAGAGTATTCTTTCATTTTCTGCAAATGCGATTTTTTTTTATGCAATTTTTCTTTTACAATTTTGTAGTGTAAAGTTTTGACTGCTTTCATTTTAGGGCCCCTTTATTTCATATTAACTTGTTTCTAACTTTGTATCTGATCATTCTTTGTTTTGTACATATATTTGGGCATTTCTAATTTCTGTTTTTTGCACTCGTTTTGTACTAACCCATTTCGTACTATTTTTTCATTTTTCATGTACTTGTTTTTCTTTTTTTTAAGCATTTGATTTGATGAGTGTAAGTTTGGAGTTACTCACTGAGATCCTTGCAAAAGCCGAGATCTCCTCTTCTCAAGAAGAGGAGATCTTGACCGCAATTAAAAATGCAACCACTCCTCCCAAAGCAAAGGAAGAATCAACATCTAAAGGGTTCTATACATCTGATAAGGAACAAGCATGCGAGAAAGAAATTGAGGAGGATCAAGAAGGGATATTAGGTGATCATCATGCAAACAAGAGCTGCATCGAACAATGTTTCCAAGTAAGTATTAAGTTAGATCAGTTTTGTTTTTGTTTTTGTTTTGTTAATTTACATTTACAATCCCTAGTTTCTCATACTTTGGAATATATTAGATTTTATTTTATAAAATCCCATGTAAATATTTTTTTTCTCCTTTTACATGTATGATTCCACTCGAAATTTCACTATACCTAAATGATTGTAAATTTTAATTAAAGTAAAGTAAGTAGGTTTTAGTTTTTTTTCCAATTTAATATTAATATGCTTTAATTTACTGTAATGTTTCTATTTGTTAAAAAAAATATTTCTAATAGTCTTAAATCACTACTTAATTTTAGATCTCGTTAGGGATTAAAAAATAGCTTTAATCTTTCATTTATAAAACTTTTATCTCTTTCTATTTCCATTTTTTATTTAATAAATTTTCTAATCATATTAATAAAAATGCATTAGGATTTAAAGTTTCTTCTAAACCTATGAATAATTAGAAAATAAAACAAACAAACAAATAAACAAATATATAATAAAGTAATGAATAGATTTATATACTAGCTTTAGTTTTACAAAGTTTTTGTCTAAATATTAGTTTTTAAAATTAAAAAAAAAAATTAAATCTAAATAAAATAAAAACCTTTTGATCAACACCTATTTTTTTAACTTCGTTAGAAATAAAAATCTATTTTGCATACTTTAAAATAAAACAAAATTTAAAAAGAATATAATTTTTTTTTAATTAAAAATAAAATATATATATAGAATGTTTCTTTAATTTTGCTTTTAATAAATTAATAATGTATATATTATTAAATTGACAAATCATGCAACTATAAAACATTAAAGTATATATATCTATAATAAACATAAGACTTTTAATCAACATATATATATATATATATATATTAACAATGCATATTCTAAACATTAATATAAATATTAAAAATAAAAAAGTTAAAAAATTTTAAAATACATAAAACAAGCCTTTCTGCCCTCCATATGCAACCCGCAAACAACCCTCCGTGTGTGATCTGCAAACAGCCGTTCGTGCAGCCTACAAACATAAAAATATATAAAAAACACTTAAAAGATAGATAAATAATTATTTATTGGACTTGAACGTGATTGCAACAATTTCTAGCTTTCATCTTCAAATGAACTTGGCCCTTTCTTGCGCGAAGCATTCATTTTTCGATCTGATGAAAATGTATCATCTTCTTCGATCTCTTGTAGCTAACGAGTGTAAATCATATTCCTTATTGGCGGTTTTATTAGCCTCGTGCGCTGTCCCTGAAATATCTCGTTCAACTCACAGCAGTATACAATGAATTACCCATATCTATTAATGAAGAATGGCATGGCTATCTCTAAATCGACACTTAGACGCTCTTGATCAGCTGATGGTAACTCATGGAATTCTCTACATGGTTCAGTTAAACAATAATTATGAACTCGTATTAAACTATTGATTTGAATTCTCTACATGGTTCAGTTAAACAATAATTATGAACTCGTATTAAACTATTGATTTGAAGCAGTGGATTCCCAATGCTCTCCCACAAGTTATTGAAATCTAATCAAGCGGCCAACTGGCAGCCTTCATTAATGAACCTCGCTTTTCTTGGCCTTAAAAGTTTAACGGATCATTCTGTTAAGATTATCCTTCACGCTCCTTGTTTATCTGACCTATCCTTTGTAGCAGTTTCATCTGTCTATGAGTCCTCATTATGTTAATCCTTTGTGGCAGTTACATTCATTGCATCTAATCTTGAGTTTTTTTGGGTGTTCCATCAATGTCATAGGGGTAACCAAGACAACATATTAACTCTAGCTGTTGATATATATGAAGATCAAACACCCTATATATTTCCTCCATGCTTCCGCTAACGATCGTAGAGCGCTAGGCTTCGTGGTTGGATTACGTCCTCCACTCATAGTACATACCGATGCCAAACTTTGGATGCACTTGCGGATAGGTTGGATCGCTTCTGTTTGAATCAACTGTATATATTATAAAACTATAATATGCTCCCATCCTGTATGATATACCTTTTTTTTTCAGAAGAAAAAAGCCAGTCTTTGGTATTCGATTGAATCAAAAGACATCGTAAACATACATCATCAAGTACATGGACAAAATGTCCAAACACATCCAAAACAGTCAAGATAAATAGACATAATACCAAATCAGCCAGAACTGGTAAGTAGACAAACAAAGTCTGTTCATAAGCAGACTTTCTCATCATCCCCAAGTGTACTCGGGTCAGCAATTCCCAGTTCTGGTGTCCAGTCAAACATATATGTCGCGGCAGTTATAATCTAGCTGAAAGTCTCCAATATACAGACAGAAATAACATCCAGACAATACAAAGCCATACAACAGAAGAAGATTATACAGCCATCAAAATAGAGAGAAATGTCCCTCTCTAATGGACAAACCATCCATAGTTTCCGTGAAATGACCAATGCCCAAATCCAAAAGAAGAGCCTGCTTGGATAGACCATCAGCTAGAGTATTGTGTTCCCGATAAATATGATTGAAGGACACCGGTTGTACCATTCGTAGCATATAGTTAATATCATCGCACCAGTGTTTCAGAGTGGGTATATCCAGGGTATGAGTTCCATTAACCCAGGAAATAATCACTAATGAGTCCCCATATATCATCTTAACGGGCAAACCCATCAATAGACAGACTCTGATGACAGACCAAAGTGCCATGACCTCGGCCCGCGTATTAGTGCATTCCCCACAACCCACAGAAAAGCCAAAATGGTGGGTTTCACTGAGATAGATCATAAACCCTGCTCCTCCATGATATGTTTTAGCAGCACCATCAAAAAAAGCAACAGGATAGGTGTGAGTCGGCTTAGGGCCAATCAGCATGGTCTTCATAGTCTTCTGAGGGACCGGGAATAATGAAAGGGCACATTCAATCCTGGAAATGAGCATAGGTGCATATGGAGACTGATCATCAAAAATACAGGTATTTCTATGTAGCCATATGTACTAGAAAATGAACACAAGGGCATATAGATAAGTAGCAGTACGGGCATGTGTGGAAAACCATTGAGTAAGTGTAGTATGGAGATTGTCAAGGGGCATCAAATTAAATCCCAGGTAGGCCGCAAAGTGGTTTATGATATGGCAGGGGAAAGGACATCGCAAAAAAAAATGGTCACAATCTTCAGTATCCCCGTTGCATAATACACATATGCCCGGTCCATAAAAACCACGAGACTGTAAGTGATCCCAGGTGAGGATCCGATCCTTCATAAGCAGCCAGGTGAAACAAATCATCTTGAGTGGTATCTTCATTCTCCATAGTATATACAGTTCATTATAGTGTATCGAGTCAACCTGGGTTTTAATAAGACAAGAATAGCTCCATGCAGTAGTAA
>LPNX010023926.1:693316-711196 GCA_001517045.1 Pseudotsuga menziesii | reverse complement strand
ATTAGTGGTTTCCACTGCTCTAATGCCCAGTCGAACCATTGCTTCTTATCTAATGAGGCATATTCGAGTCTCCCAACCAAGGCCCTGGAGCATAATGCCCCCACCATGTCGATATATACATCACGACCCACAACATAATTTAATTTGCCATCTCTCGCTTTTAGGTTTTTTAAATGCCGTTTGTGGCGATGTCGATCCGAACCCCCACCTGGAGCCGGTGGCCTATCAGATATGACCGACATGTAACCTAGCACTGAAAACCCCAATATACAAGGGAGTATATGATACAAAAAACCCCCCACATATGATGTCCCACACCCACAATTCACAGTAAAAGAACAGCCCAAATACGATGTAAATCCAGCACAAACATAATCCCGCTAAAAACAAGTTATCTGACCCTAAAAACAGCGACCGGAAAAACAAGTCCGACATATAACCCCCCGTGATACAATGCCGTGGCAATGAACGGTATCCAGAAAATGGCCAGTCTACCAAGATGGATGAGAAGGGTCAACCCATCATTCCCCAGGACTCCCCAGACTGGAAGCTTCTGATGGCCCGTGAGGTGGCGATATCGCAAATACCGACAAAACAAACAATGATAACCCCACAGGGAAAAACCCACTAGCACTCATCAACTACAGACAAAGATATGTTCCCACTTGTTTATGCTGGTTGGTACTAGTCCTCGGCAACGAGGATGGACTCCAGCCGTTGATGAGCGCCTACCGTGCGGGTTAACACATGCACAGACAGAGACAGCCAAATGGGGGAGTAAAAGATGACGAGGAGATGGCATAGAAGGTCAAAGAAGATATGCTAAACCCCCAAAACACAGCAATAAGAAGGCGTAATATAACGGTCCGCCAGCCAGGCGGTATACCAAATATCACTGAATGTCATCCTTCTTACCTGTAACAGCTCATGACGACCGCGTGAACGAGGAAACCCTCGTCCCAGAAACCCTCGCTGAAACCCTCAGCCCAGAAACCCTCATAATAAAACCGGCTGGATTGTGTATGATATACCTTACATATATAAGTTGTTACTTGCATATCTCAACAAATCATAATCTGATATTTCATATCTATGTGTTTCACTTTATTTCTTAGTTAAATAGAATACTCATCCCAGCCAGGCAATAAAGTCGAGTTGGAACAGATTTACAAAACCTTATCATTTTCCATTTTGTTGTAATAAGATTTCTCTTTCGGGGGTGTCATCTAGTTAATTCAATTGGCTAGAGGGAGGGTGAAAAGATTCCTATATAGAACCACCCTTAGTCCCGGAAATGATGAGTGTTCGAGACGTCTCTTAGAATGCATGCAGGCGGCGATGTTTATGAATACGGTGCAGAGAATGAGTTGAGAATGAAGTAGAGAAGCGTGGAGAACCTTAAGAAAAAGTCCACCGAGCAAGCAATATGATGAACTGGTATTTCACAGTGAAAAGGTAAACCTCATGGAATTAGAAACACTCTTCCTTCACCCAACCAAAAAAGCAGCAAGAAGCTATAAGAAATATGATACCATCCTGCACGTATCATCCCGTAACGACCATCGGATAATTTTGACTGTTGTCTTCATGCCCATTTCCTCTGAACATTAGCTAATAGTGGAGAGATAGGCGAAATAAAGCTTGGAATGTACTATGCTTGACCTTTACCTGAGGTGCCCTCTATAACTCCCAAAGGCAGGTTAAGTCAAGTAACCATAAACTTTCCTACTGAGATTTCGACCTTTTTGCAATCGGTACCATCCTCTCTTCCTTCAGCATATTACAGATGAATTTGATTGTGGGGCGCTGCAATGAACGGGGCTACGGTTATCGATACCTTTGCCAATAATGTGGCTTCAATCTCCACTAGTCGTGCGTCCAAGCTCCCGACTCCATCAATCGAATTTTGCATCATCAACATCATCTTGATTTCAGGCGAAATCCAATTTCACCCCAATCTGAATGCTCTATTTGTGGAGAGGAAGTCAGAAGACTTAGTTATGGTTACCCTCAGTTTAGCCTGGACTTTCATATATCGTGTGTATATTTCCTTCCAATTATGCAACATCCTTTGAATACATATCATGTGCTTCAACTATTGCCAAAGAAATGCCGACATGTAATCTGTGTTGCGAAAACTATGCTCATCCCAAATTAATGTATCAATCGGTAGACTCTAAATTCAATTTACACATTTCCTGTGCTAAATTGCCTTTCGACTGGTTGGAACAATTTAGACTGCAAGCAAGGCCTGCTTAAATTTGTCACTGCTAAAACTCCCAGCCAACCAAAGAATTATTGTAGAGGAATCACAAACAAAATGAGATGCGGGGTTGATAGATAATACCAGGAACGTACACTCCATCCCAGAAATCGTAAGATGAAAGCGAGGAGGCAGATCACATCAGAAAAAGGTCGGTTATGGATAGAAAACTGCAAATCACCTCAGAGACAGTGTATTCATGACATGTCTATATTTTCCATACTCCTGAAAAGATAAGTCGTGGCCCGTGAGTTTTCCAAAAACCAGTCATAGCTTCTGAACATTCCGCTCCAATTGAGCCAGCGTGTTCTCTGGCCAATGACGAAATGAACCCTGATCTTAAGCCGCTTCTAATTTGTTTGCTCAATAGGTAATGGATGATGGCAACACACTCGGTACCGGGGGGATTTCACATATATAAACTTGCTGCAGCTGGGCTTATTCACTGAATGCGTCTTTCTGTAATGGCTTTTATTGCTTTAATGGATTGAAAGGGTGGAACGTGTATGCTTTAAATGATATAATACAAACGTAAAAGTGTTATGAAGAGAGTATAAATCTCCTAAAACTATCTTCCAGAAAGTCAATATTTATATTCAAATGTTTTAAAAATTCTATTCCATTGGATGAGGCCATACGTGACACTGTGAGCAGTTTTACATAGTAAAATGAGCCAATATCAAGGAGGCGTTTTGCATGTGGAGAGGACAAGAGGAATTCCCACTCTTTTGTCCATTTTGTTTATTATTTATGTTTATAACATAAAAGTAACTAACTAAGAACTTGAAAAGTTTATACAAAGTTTGAATTTATGTCCATTTAGTTATTTTGAATTATACAAAGTTTGAATTTATAACTACTAATTCATTAACATATTTCATCAGCTATTACATAACTTTTTCGATACATCTTGCACATGGATCATCCAATGTATACATCTGTTAGCTTTGTGAGGGCGATCTCATCCATACCTAGAAAACAAACATTATTCTTTTTCTTCTAGACTTTAAAAATTATTATATGGACTCTTTATGGTATAAAATATTTATTAGGTCTATAAATATTTAACAAACAACAATTGAATTGAGATTGTGATATCATTATTAAGGAACTCGAACTTGGGCTAAGTGCTCTTACTTTATGGTATTTGTCCCACATGTAATAAAATAATATCTTTATATTATCACACATATTAGTCTTAAGCTAGCGTGTTGTGTAAAGACTTAACAATTGGACTAGAACCTCAATATAGAGAGTGGCTGGTTTAGTGACTCGGAAGCTTTTCGCTGCTAAACATGAAATAGACCATGGTTTAGAAAACCATACCTTTTAACATGGCATACGAAACCATAAACTTTTACTTGCCTTTATATTTACATTAAGTATAAATGTTTTAATATCCATGTAACATGGAAAGTTTAAAGTTTAATGTAAAATAATGTTTTTATTTTTTAATGATTTTATAATTATTATTTAAAAGAAAATGTTTAATCTTTCTATTAAATGGTTTTTATAATTATTATTTAAATAAGGTTTTGGCATGAAGATTTATGGAATATATAGTTTTTACGGAAATAAGAATTTTTATGATATGGGAGTCAATAGAGTGCATATTTTATAATTTTTATGGTAAGTGGATTGAAATTTAAAGAGTTTAGAAATTATATTAATAATAATTGAAAGTGAAAGGAATATATATATATATATATATATATATATATATATATATATATATCATTCGAAATGCTATGTAAGATCATGGTATTAAGAATTAATGTATGTCAAGTGAATATATATATAAGAAATTTGAGGTTATATATTTTATATCTATAACTATAATTTTTTTGGGCAGTTTCCATTTGTATTTACAATGCAGACATGGATAATGCGTAGGGTTAACTACAACCTCTATCCATAGCTTTTTGACTCCCCTTACCCCACAGAACATAGTGTTTATGGACAAATTTAAACATATTACTTCACACACACAATCTCATCGAATTGATAATAGTCCATCAATTGAACGAAATTAGACAATGTGGGAGCTTGATACAAACACTCTAAATCAAATATTGTTTCATTTTTCTTCAAAATCGAAGGCAGCTGCTGTCGCAGCTAAGCCTTCTTCTTAATTTTTATTTTTGCACAGTGGGACCTCGCACATCTCCGGTTTGGGGGGAAGGTATCCGCATGGTCATTGAAACTGTCAAACTTGTCGCTTGTATCCACATGGTCATTGAAACTATCAAACTTGTCTCTTGTTTGCACACTCCAAATCATTAAGATAGTATGTTTTTAGAGGGGTCGACCCTCTCTCTCTATTTGCTCAATCATTACGTAAGGACTCGTTCATTCTTGTATAAGGATGTAAAAACTCTGTTAGAACAAAAAAAACACATATAAATAAAAATATAAACATTAAAAAAAATTAATATAAATTTAAAAAATAAATAAAATAAAAATACTAAATAACATGAAATTAAATCAATAATACTTTGTTGTAAATGATTAAATTAGTATATAGATATATAATAAAATAAAATATATATACAAAATATATTTTGTTCTTAAATAAAATTAAATTAAAAAAATTTACAAACAATTTAAATATATATATAACAATTTATTCATAAAATTATGATTAAAATTAATATTTAAATTTAAAAAAAATTAAATTAAATTAAAAACTAAAAACATATAAATAAATAAAAAGTATTAGGTAATAAATAAAATCATAAAATTATAAATTTTAGATGAACTTGGAATCTTCTCAAAATTTTATGATTATTGCGCAAACTTATTTTCGCAAGTCACTCAGAAACAGGTTTTGACAAGAAGGTTTGTCACTTCCAGGTATAAAATCATTTCATTTATTCTCTTTGGTTTTTATTTGTTAAACACATATCTTCCTATATTTTCAATTCTCTAACAAGTTTGTTGCAGGAAAATGCTAACCTTTTGCAGATTTAAAGACAAACGTATGGCGTGCAGAAGTGATTTCTAGAACTGCAGAAACTTTTCAGAAAAATATTCCAGTTAAATCTTGAGGAGTTGAATTCCCTTGTGTATGTGATGACATTAGCTACCATAAAGAAGCCTTTCAGAAACCAATTATACCATGTCATGATTACTTGCCCTTTTTCCTTCCAAGCTTATCTATCATCTATGTCAGAGTCTACTTTTTCATTGCCTTATACATCATGATTTTCCACATGTCTACCTTTCTCCTCATTTTCAATTTCTCTTTTTCCTTATAAATAAAACCATTCAGCTTCCTTTCCATGACTACATTGCTTCGTTATCACTACCATAAAAATTGTTAAACCCTCATATATTTTATCTATAGTCCTACCACTCATTATGTACAACTCATGTTGACTGATGTGGGATTTCTTAAGGCCCACCTTTCAACAAGTCTTTCCCCATCAACCTCAGCACCTTATCTAGGATAGAGACTATAGTTCATTTTTAGTACCTTAAGGATTGCATGCCTTAATGGCAAGTTCTCTCGCTGACAATCATGGGAATACATCAATGTCCCATGATCATTAGATCTTGCAAGTGGCTTGACATCAGCTCCTTTATTCGCACTTTGCAAGATGTACTTAGGTATCTTGGCACTCATTGACATCAATGGTGAGATTGTCTCACATTGGTTAATGACATTCATCAATGGTCAGTAATCCAATGACTTCTTTCCATGTTCGACATCGACACATTTATTTGCATTGTAAGAATTGTACCATCGGGTTTTGTAGCAAGTGAAGACTATATACTTTGCATGACTCCATCAGCAGTTTTACAGCAGCATACTTCCAGCCATATGAGAGTACTACAGTTGTACTTTTAGCTCTCATTTTTTACTTCATCCAACCAAGCAACAGTTCAGATACTTCATTTCACATTCTATTCAGTAGCATCAGCCACATTCCTATTGCACAAATTTATCAACTTTTTTGGTAAGTGGAGTTATGTTGTTTTCTAATCTTTAACCATGTAATTCCTCAAATGCTAGAAAATGAATGAATTTGGAAAATTCCCTCACTACATTCCTTTTCTCCTTTTCATAAACCTAATACATCTTAAGTTGGGGGGGAGGGGGAGGCTATTCATTACCATTTTACATATTCATCATTTCATTTACCCTTAATCAACATATCTCTCCCAAACTACGCTATATATATTGGCATGATTCATAATATGAAGAAAATGCTTTCTAATATACATTGATGGTTCATCGTTTCCAATGCATGTATACTTTTAAAAATCTTATGTATTGCAGCAAAAATACAAGTAAAAGAAATGAATGTTGTTACCACAAGAACCAACATTTGTTATGGTTGTCACACAAGAACCAACCACAAATATATATATATAAGGAAAAAGAAAAAAAGAAAAAAAATTGCTGCCACTCATGCATTTCAAATCATGGAATGATTTACTGTTACATACCATCATCATGTAAAGCCTAGCTACAAAGCCAAAAGTTTTAAAGAGAATCAATGCATAGTTGCATGAGGACATGCAACTAGTCAAGTTGGGGGGAATGTTGAGCTGCAAAAAGACCACATTTTATTCATATTTCCTATACCATTTGTCACCTTATTCCTATCTTATCCTTCCATAAAACCATTATGATTCACCACTTTCATAATAAATATGTGTTTATATTACCATTTTCCAAATAATTTATTTTCGAGTATTTTGAGTGAATTTGTGGTTAATTATTGTGAAAAATAACATATTTTATTTATACTTTAAAGATGGGTGAGTTTGGTGATGCTTATAAGTGTATTTGAAGACTTTAACAAGCTCAAAAGTGCCCACTTAGCCTCAAAATCGAATTTCATCCTCAACATGCAGGCTAATTTCAAGGAGAAGATCATCGAAATGTGAAGAGAATATCTCATCCAATATTTGTTGAGGATTTGAAGGGATGAGTTGTATATTTGTTGAGGATTTGAAGGGATGAGTTATAGATTTTGTTGAGGATTTTGAGGGATAAGTTGAGAGAATAATGGATCTGTGATTATGATCAGTTATCTTGAATTCATGTAAAAATAGGAGGGCTCTCTCCTAATTTTTCGTTAGAGATCTCTCTAGCAGTTTAGAAGTAGAGAATAGTTCAGAGTTAGTCATAGAGTGGATTCTTGATTGTTATATAATGAAGATGATGCTTAATGTACATCCTTTGATTCTCCCATGTTAATATAGATTTTCAGTAATTTCTTTTTTATGAATTGTTCATATGGATTTTCAGTTATGTTTTGCTTATGAATTGTTAGTATAGATTTACCATGAGCTCACAAGTTAATGTCGATTGCTTTATACCAGTTTATTTCATGCAATTTCAGTATTTCTCTATCAAGTTAATTTATGCAATTTCATGTTTTCTGCAATTAGATTTATTTCCATACAATTTTATGTTTTCATAACTTAGATTCAATTTCAATTGTAGAATAGGTTAGCAATACTATGCCCCTGCATATATTTTGTATGTACCTTACAAGTTTATGCTCTCTTTGGGTTGACAATCAAATTATTGGATATATATGTTATAATTTGTTTAATATTTTCCCCAACACCTCCAAAAGTCCAACAGGACTTTGCGGGGGGGGGGAAGTCCTCTTGGAATTTTGGACTTTTGCGGGGGGCATGGGGTTTGGAAAGACCGCCCTCAGAATTCCTGTTGGACTTTTGGACTTTGGGGGGGTTTGGAAAGCCCCCCCACCCCCCAATTCCAACATGACTTGGAATTTTGTTTTGCGGGGAGATGGATGGAAAGACCCCCCCCAAACAAAATTCCAACATGACTTGGACTTTTGGGGAGGGTTTGGAAAGACCCCCTTCCCCCAAATTCCAACATGACTTGGAATTTTTTGGGGGGTTGGAAAGACCCCCCACAAAATTCCAACATGAATTAGACTTTTTGGGGGGGGGTTGGAAATACCTCCCCCACAAAAAACAAAAATTCCAACATGAATTTTGGGGGAGGGGCGGGGGGGGGGGGGGTTGGAAAGACCCCTCTCTAAAGATTTACCTCATATTTTTTAAAGGTAGTAGTATAATTCAAATATTATATGTAGTATAATATATAGTATGATCACTAAAAGAACAACCAAGCATAGAAATAATAGACACAATATTTTGACCTTGGAAACCACAATGGATAAAACAAACCAACCTTGTGATATAGATCTTAGTTCAAAGTACAACATACATCCAAATACATAGTAATCACATATAACAGAACATAAACCCCAAGAACAAAGGAGAAACTCCTCCAAAGATAGGGAACCCCGGAAAATACTTCTTGTAGATGGAAACAAACTACTTCCTTGAGTGGAGTAAACTTGGTTGGGTGAAAATGAGTGAGGAATCAATCTGAACATCAACTATCACAGAGAAAATAAGCACATATACTTACTGCAAGTTGTATCAGTTGTTCTAGTGACGACTAGGTACATCAAGGATTCTCTCAACTTCATGTACAGTGGGATCCAACAAATATGAATAAAAAAACAACATCACTTATATTTTTTACCGTCAGTGTAGACATGTGCTCACAATCCATCATGTTATATCTTCTCAGGATCTCAATTGTGTTCTTCCCTTAAGGGGAGAAGATCTCATTAGGTCTCAGCAACACCTCCAACACCTATATGTGGTATAATGGTTGGAGATCCTCATATTGGACTCAAGGATAACTTCCTCTGCACCTGTCAATGATTATCTCTATATACTTAGAGATAAATTGAATAGTTGATCACGTCCTTTAGGACTAAAAGGCTTTAACCATATCTAGATTCTTCCATGAATCCAACTAGATTCCAACTGCTTCTCATGATCATCAATAGAATGAACAATTATCGCAAAGAGATCATCATTCATTGGGGCCTCCTCCCAAGCATCAATTTCCATATGAGATCCTCTAGACCTTTGGGTCATATGTCCAGATACGACTAAAAGTACTATATCCACATCTATTTCATATTAGTGTTTCTCACTTTATCACAAAATCCATGCTCCCAGAATATTTCAACTTTTGAGCATCCTTCTCTCTCTCGAACACTGAATATCAATGAGATCTATAAACAAACAAACTATATAGAATATTATTTTTTATTATATTAAGATGTTAATACTAGTGTTAAATATAAACAAATAAACTATATATAATATTATTGTTGTTAGCATTCTATATAGTCTATAAGGTTTACAAGTTAAGTCAATTAGAAGAATATAAGTCATAATATTATCCACCAACTAGTCTATAAGGGTTACGGTTAAGTCAATTAGAACAATATAAGTCATAAGTGTAGCCTGGTTTTCACCATCGCTATGTGCAAAAGCACCTCCCTTTTGTCAAAAGGACAGAAGGGTAGAGTTTAATGGAAATAAGAGCTACAATAAACAAATAACATTAGTAACATAAAATAAACAAATAACAAAGGCTATGCTAAAACTTAAAATAAAAGCAAGAAAATTATACCCTTGTTTCAAAATGGGCCATCGTGCAGTGATCTTTGGACATGGGCCGCCTCTCCACAGGATGGATAGTATGGAGGATGCCTCAATGTACTAGATGGGAGATGGTGTGTAACACCCCGATTTCGACCCTGATGCATTAAATGTACATCATGTATATATTGTAATTAATCATGGTGCGGAGCTAAAGTTAAAATCCCACCATCGATTTGGTTGTGTTATGTTTGGCGATTGAAATCGTTGCCGATGGTATATTGTGATATACGGCACATATAAGTTTCGACATCATGTAAATATGCACTTTAATTAAAATGAACCCCAACCAGCTATGTCAATGCAACCATGATTAAAAGGGCATGATTTTCCTAAGGATAAGGGGGGGGATTATTAAACTTTGAACCTATGGGGAAAAGCCATGTGTCAGCTGTTAAACCCTTTTGAATTGCTCACCTTCCCTTGTCTTATCCAACTACCACCATTAAAATTTCTGTTGTTAGTTGGGGCAGTTATGGATGGGGAGTGGAGTGTGGTAGGACTGTCAATCCTTGCCCACACTCCACCAGCAGGTTGACCCTCACGTTCGAAAGGAAACCACCAACGCCATCACTCCATGCGGATTCTCCATTCTCTCCACTACGCCATTCTCTCCATTATCAGCTCATCCTCATGCATAGGTAGGAATTGTTCATCCTCACGCAAGGAAAAATGCCCTGTGTCTCACACAGAGGATTTTTTTTCTTTTCCTGTTTTGCTCTCACGCAGCGAGGAGAAGGAGTTGTCTCCACTGTCATTCACATTTTCCACAGAGAGGAATTTGGTGTGTTTCCATCCGTATTTGGGATATGGTGTAAATATTCTCTCACGCACTGGGTTCTACGTTGTTGTTACTCACACAGCAAGTTGGGGGTCATTCGGTCACTATCACCCACAATTTTTTCCTGTGGAGAGCCATTTTTACGCTCA
Organism: Pseudotsuga menziesii; assembly: GCA_001517045.1. Lineage (NCBI taxonomy): Eukaryota > Viridiplantae > Streptophyta > Pinopsida > Pinales > Pinaceae > Pseudotsuga > Pseudotsuga menziesii. The sequence goes on along the minus strand of LPNX010023926.1, from coordinate 700,482 downwards.
AGGACTGTGTACTATGTAAGTCTTCTCGGTGGTTTCATTGTTGAGAACGAACTGTCGTTTCCCCATGTTGTTGGTTGTGTCTGTTTTATATTTTGGGACTATTGTAGGTTGTTTTGGAGTCATTTTGGCCATGATAGGGCCAAGAATGACCTAGGAGTTGTTTTCCTTTCCCAAGTTATGAATCGCTTGTGTGTCTGCGTGTATGCAATGGTTGGTCTTCGGACTATGTTGGGAGTAGGGATGGGGGCTTGGTTTGCTTGATAAACCTAGTTTGTTTGGAAACCACATAGACAGAGCTAGAGGGCTGGCTTTCTTCTCCACAACCCCTGAATAGCACTGGAATGGAAGTCAGGGCGTGAGGGAATGTGTAGCAGAGAAGGAACTGATTCCTTGTGTTGGGTGTGTGTGGGTGTCTTAGAAGTCAGGATAGTTCTGGTGTAGGTGTTACTAACTCTGTAATGGAATCACCAGCTTAGCATTTAGCCTTTCCCAGCTCTTGGATGGCCTGATAAACCCAACTGTGTTGGCTTGGCATGTTTTGTTATCCTTGGCTATGTGTAAGCCTGCTAGTTCCTTATTCCTTGGGGAATCATGCCCGACTCAGGGGTGGCAGCATTGCTGAGAGATTAAGGACCATGCTGGCCTATGGTTGGGTGGAACGTTGGAGCGACGTAGCTGGTTGTGAGACGATTTATTTATGAGATAAGTAACCTTGTCTATTTTACTTCTGCAATCATATCTACTGTTAATGATTATGATGAACATGTTGAATTCTTATATGAGCGTATGTTTGCTTCCGCTGTATGATAAATAATCATGTATGCATGTTCTAGTTCAAATCTTTTTGTTTCAGCATTTTATGTACATACATGTTCATGGGGCGGTTTCCCGGATGGTTAATGCCATGGTAGCGTCCTCTTCACCGGTCGGAGGGTCGGGGACGTTACAGTGTGGTATTAGAGCTCATGTTGCAGCATGGGCCTGAATGGACCGCAAAGATGCAGTAACAGAGGCAGGATTTCCTTCTCCCTAGCAGAGATCAGAAATTTATGATAGAAAATTTCTTGAAAGTTTTGTTGAAAATTTTATCTAAGTGCCTGAACTGTCGGCCCATCGGAAGACTAAGTGGGAAGCTCCTTCGATGTAGCAGAAAGCTATATGGAAGATCACCCGATGGAAGATTGGAAGAAAAACTGCGAGAAATTTTTCTAAGCTTTCGTCGACCGTCGACGGAACTCAGTGGATGTGGGAGCCACAATTTCAACGAAGATCAGCTGAAGGCCACTGAAACGCTAGTTCGATGAAATTGAAGGAACACCTAATATTGACTTTCGGTGTCAACGAAATTTAGTTGTTCATAATACCGAGGCCGTCAGTGGAAAATAGTTGTTGGGTTCGCCGACACATAGTACTTATTGGTTCCGACCATTGAAAGATGTTATGTTCCATGGAAAGAAGAGAGGAATTTTTTTTTGAAAAATTTGTCTAAGTGTTGAAGACCATCGGTGATTAGTGAAAGATAGTGGTTTGGACCGCCGATGCATCGAAAGAAGATTAACTAAATGGACTGTCGATGCAGTCTGAAGGATTTAGTTATTCGCACGCCTACCGTTGCGATTGTTTAGTGGACTATCCTTTCGATGGATAGTTGTTTTGACCGCCAATTCCACCATGACTAGGGGTTCTAACCACCAATAGGATTGTGGCCGCAGAAACCCCAGAGAGTTTGTTGGTCGTCGTTGCGGCTGACCATGGAACTAGCCGCCCGATGATTAAAGGATTCGATCACCGACGCGGTAGTGCTTAGTGGATCCGATCGTCGATGAACAGCGGAGGAAATTAGCTATGATGACCGCCAAAATGTCGGAATGTTAGTCGGGATGAGACCTGATCCTGTACAAGGAAATTTTGAGTTTTCCATGGGATTTCCCAGCAGGTTTTAATTTTTTTTCAGAGGGATTTTCAGCGGTTTTTCAGTGGATTTTCAGGGCTGAAAAGGAGAAAGTGGCAGTGATCTTATGCGCCAGATTACGCGAAAATCAAAGATTTACAACAACAACAAAAAATGAGGGCGCTGCCCTCGACCCACCCTGCAGTGGGAAGCCACAAGGGGGCAAGCCCCCTTGACCCCCATTGTCCCCCTCAGACAAACGTTCTTTGATGAAGAAAATCTTGTGTTTGGGAAAATTTGTTATTTTATGATTTTTCCAAGAGAAGGTAAGTAATTCTGATTTAAATCAATGTTATGCATCTAACAGTCGTGTTACTAACACATTTGCAGAATCATAGTCACCTTCAAGGCAGTATTCCAAGTAGTGCAGATTGGTAAGTAAGTGGTGGTTCAGTTATGAGAACCCATGATGGATATGATGCTCAGGATTATTATGAGCGTGCGTGAGATGCCATGGGATAAAATGTTAGTAATGGAAATGATGACATAGAGTCTAATGGAAGGAGATTCCAAGAGACACCGTCAGATGTTGCAGCCACCATGAGAAGCTTGATTAAATCCCATGAAGAGCAGCATCAGTTGAATGCTGCTATGTTGCAGAGTTTGACAGACTTGCAAAGAAAGATATACTCTGGACGAGGTACAGCAAGACCAGAAGGCAGTAAGAGCAATACTAGGAGAAGGAGAAGGACTTCTAGTGGATCATCTGACTCTGAAGAATCCAGCGGGGATTCAATTTCTTCTTCTCATAAAATAAAAAGAAAGAGACACCATATGGATCGCTCTCAGGATGAATTTAAGAAGGCTAAACCTCCTACATTTGATGGTGAGGTAAAGACTAGACAAGAGGCTGAAGCTTGGCTTCTTGGGATAAAGAAGTACTTTCAAATTCAGGATTATTCGAGAAACATGAAGGCAAGAATTGCCATATTCAATCTGAATGGAAGGGCATCCATTTGGTGGGAACACTTCAAGCAAGTAAAGAGAATCAGTGAAAGGAGACTTAAGTGGAAACAGTTCAAGAAGTATTTCAAGCAGAAATACCTCTCTGACAGGTATTATGATGACAAGATTAAGGAGTTCCATGAGTTTGAGATTGGGACAGCAGACCATGGAAGAATATGAAAATAACTTTTTGGAGCTGTTGAGGTATGTTCGGTACATCAGAGATGAAAAAGTGAAGGTCCAACGTTTTCTGAGTGGATTACCTCAGTCTTACAAAGATATAATTGAGTTTTATGAACCTAGAACTCTTAAAGAAGCAATAAGGAAGGCTAAGTATTTCTATGAGCAAAGCAAAGGTAAGCCAGATTACCATAATGCATGGAAGGACAAGAAGAATGAGAAGTTTGACCAAAGAAAGAAATGTTTCAAACCTTCTAACTTCAGGAATCAGTAGAAGCATCCATCCCAAGCTGCGAGTAAACCAGTTGGAGTGACAGGAGAAAATCCTAAGGATCCACAACTGAATAGAGAATTACTTCAATGTTGGAGATGTGGAGGACCCCACATGCGCAGAAATTGTCCACTCAAGAATGAGAGTGCAAGACCGGCTTATAACATTCAAGAAGCAGAAACAGTGGGTCAAGTAGCAAGGGCAGTCCCTAGGGTTTATGCAGCACTGGAGGACCGCCAGGAAGATCACCAGTCAACTATGGTTGAGGTAGCAGGTAAGATTGTTGAGTAGTCTGTTTCTATTTTGACTGACCCTGGTTCTACTCACATTTACATTACTCCTAGAGTCATGGAGATTTGTGCTTTTAAGAAAGTAAAGCATAGGAAATCTTGGTCAGTCCAGCTAGCCACTGGAACTAACAGAAAAGTCAGTGAGGCGGTAGAGAAATGTCTATTGGTCATGGATGGATTGGTCACTTGTGTAGATATGAATGTTCTAACGCTTGGTTCCTATGATGTTCTCATTGGAATGGATTGGTTAGAAGCTCACATAGTGAAGCTTGACTATTACAATAAGACTTTCGAATGCATGGATGAATAAGGGAACCCAGTAGTTGTGAAAGGAATTCCAAAGGTGATTTCAGTACGGCAAGTTTCAGCAATGCAGTTAAAGAAGTTCTGTAGGAAAGGTTGCCAGTTGTATGCAGCTCATATTTTGGAGACATTAGGAGATGAAAATCCTAGGTTGGAGGAGTATCAGGTGTTACAGGAATTCAGGGATGTGTTTCCTGATAAGATTCCAATGCTTCCTACAAAATGGGACATTGATTAAACAATTGAACTTGTGCTAGGAGCAGCACCAGTGTCCAAGGCACCCTACAGGATGAGTACACCGGAGATGCTAGAACTAAAGATGCAACTGCAGGAGTTGTTGGAAAAGAAGTACATCCGGCTAAGTGTGTCTCCATGGGGAGCACCATTTCTATTTGTAAAGAAGAAAGATGGTACACTCAGATTGTGTTTTGATTACAGACAATTGAACAAGGTTACTGTGAAGAATAAATATCCTTTTCCTAGGATTGATGACCTCTTTGATCAAATGAGAGGAGCAAAGGTATTTTTCAAGATTGACTTGAGGTCTGGTTACCATCAGGTGAAAATCAAGGATGAAGACATTCATAAGACAGCCTTCATAAAAAGGTATGAACATTATGAGTTTTTAGTGGTGCCATTTGGTCTCACTAATGCAGCAGCTACGTTTATGTGCCTTATGAATAGTGTCTTCAACAGGTATTTGGACGAGTTTGTTCTTTTTTTCCTTGATGACATTCTTGTTTATTCTAAGAATGAGGAAGAGCATGAAGAGAATTTGAGATTGACATTGCAATTGCTCAGGGAGCATCAGCTGTATGCAAAACTGAGCAAGTGTGACTTCTATAGAGATAGAATTCAGTATTTGGGTCACATTATCTCAGAGAAGGGTATATCTCTAGACCTTGAAAAGATTGAATCCATTATGAATTGCCCTACTCCAATAAATGTGACAGATGTAAGATCTTTTATGGGACTTGCAGGATACTACCGGAGGTTCATTGAAGGATTCTCCATAGTTGCACATGCCATCACTTATTTGCAAAAGAAGGGGATAAAGTTTGAATGGACATCGAGGTGTGAAGAAAGTTTCCAGCGGTTAAAGAATATTCTCACCAGTGCACCCGTATTGAAAGTTGCAGATCCAGAGAAGGACTTCGTTGTGTGTACCGATGCATGCGGACAAGGGATTGGAGGAGTCCTTATGCAAGACAACCACGTGATATGTTATGAGTTGAGAAAGCTGAAGGAGCATGAGAAGAACTATGCCACTCATGATCTAGAGCTTGCAGCCATAGTACATGCTCTCAATATGTGGAGGCATTACTTGATGGGTAGAAGATTTGAACTCAGAATAGACCATTGTGGTCTGAAGTATCTATTTGATCATCCTACTCTGAATGCTAGGAAAGCAAGATGGCCGGAATTTTTATGTGAGTTTGATTTCGAAATCAAGCACATAAAAGGAAAAGAAAATAAGGTAGCTGATGCACTCAACAGGAAGGTGCACGAAATGCATGTGGCATCTCTTAGTATTTGCCAATCAGATTTGAGGCAGCAGATTGTTAATCATGTTGCTAGAGATGAATTGTATGAGCAGGTAAAAGTCAAATTGCAACAGAAAAGTCTTGAGAAGAGGTATGAGGGATATAAATTGGAAGAAGATGGACTTCTCACTTATAAAGGTAGAATTTATATTCCGAATGTAGCAGGTTTGAGGACAGTTGTTATGGATGAAATCCATCAAGCTCTATATTCTGGCCACCCAAGATATCAAAAGACAATTGCTACAGCTAGAAAGCAGTACTTTTGGACAGGAATGAAAAAGGACATGGATGAATACATTTCAAGGTGCATAAAATGTCAACAGGTAAAGGTTGAGCATCAACATCCTGTAGGCTTGTTGCAGCCTTTGCCAGTTCCAGAATGGAAATGGGAAATTATTTCCATGGATTTTATTACAGGATTGCCGATGACTTGGAGACAACATGATTCCATAATGGTTGTGGTAGACAAGTTGACAAAGGCAGCGCATTTTATACCGGTTAAGTCTACCCATAAGACTGATGACATTGCAAAGATCTTCATGAAGGAGATTTTCAGATTGCATGGATTGCCAAAGGAAATAGTCTCTGACAGAGATGTCAAGTTTACTTCCAATTTTTGGAAGGGGTTGTTTGCATATTTGGGAACAAAGCTAAACTTCACCACTCCATACCATCCTTAGACAGATGGGTAGACAGAGAGAGTTAATTAGGTTCTTGAAGATATGCTTCACATGTACATGATGGACAAACCAACCAAGTGGGAAGATTACTTACGCTTGGTAGAGTTTGCTTACAACAATGGACAGCAGGCATCCTTGGGGATGAGTCCGTATGAATCTTTGTATGGAAGAAGGTGTAGGACACCTATGACTTGGGATAATCCAGTGAACAGGATTGTGCTTGGACCAGAATTGCTCAAGGAAATGGAGTAAGAGGTTGTAAAGATCAGGCAAAATATGAAAACAACACAGGATAGATAGAAAAGCTATGCAGATAAGCATAGGGTGAACAGGGAGTTCAGTGTTGGGGATCATGTTTACCTCAGAGTGAGAGCAAAGAAGAGTTCCTTGAAGCTATCACCAAGATATTGTGGGCCAAGCTATCACCAAGATATTATGGGCCATTTGAAGTGCTTGAAAGAATAGGGCCAATTGCATATAGACTTGCATTGCATGCTAGCACTAGAGCTCATAATGTTTTTCATGTTTCTTTGCTTAAGATATATGTACATGATCCTAACCATGTGATAAATTGGGATGTGATTCAGGTGGAACCCAAGGGAGAGTTCCAAACCGAGCCAATGTGCATCCTCAATAGGAAGGTCACAATGCTCTGAAACTGGGCCATAGGGCAGGTAAAGGTGCAATGGGAGCACTACGGACCTGAAGAGGCTACATGGGAGTTGGAGGATGCCATGCAATTGGCACATCCATTTTTGTTCAATTCTGTGGAACACTGAGGCGGTACCAGTGTAGCATTTTGTTCAAATTTTGTAAAGCACTAAGGACAGTGCTATTGAATAGGGAGGGGAATGTAACACCCCGATTTCAACCCCGATGCATTAAATTTATATGATGTATATATTTTAATTAATCATGGTGTGAAGCTAAAGGCAAAATCCCCACCATCGATTTGGTTGTGTTATGTTCGGCGATTGAAATCGTTGCCGATGGTATATTGTG
>LPNX010023926.1:644000-687149 GCA_001517045.1 Pseudotsuga menziesii | reverse complement strand
CAAATACATAATAGAAACATCCCGGAATAAACATCGGGTTACAATAATATAAAATACATAGAAGAATACATTCCGAAGTTACATATACATCAACAGTGATATACGACACATATTAGTTTCACCATCATGTAAATATGCACTTTAATTAAAATGAACCCCAACCAGCTATGTCAATGCAACCGTGATGAAAGGGGCATGATTTTCCTAAGGATAAGGTGGGGATTATTAAAATTTGAACCTATGGGGAAAAGCCATGGGTCAGCTGTTAAACCCTTTTGACTTGTTCACCTTTTCTTGTCTTATCCAACTACCACCATTAATAGTTTTACTGTTAGTTGGGGAAGTTATGGCTGGGGAGTGGAGTGTGGAAGGACTATTAGTCCTTGCCCACACGCACACTCCACCAGCAAGTTGACCCTCACGTTGGTAAGGAAACCACCACCGCCATCACTCCATGTGGATTCTCCATTCTCTCCACTATGCCATTCTCTCCATTATCGACTCATCCTCACGCATAGGCGGGAATTGTTCATCCTCATGCAAGGAAAAATGCCCTGTGTCTCATGCAGAGGATTTTTTTTATTTTCCTGTTTTGGTCTCATGTAGACAAGAGGATCCGTCTCCACTGTCATTCACATTTTCCACAGAGAGGAATTTGGTGTGTTTCCATCCGTATTTGGGATCTAGTGTAAATCTTCTCTCATGCACTGGGTTCTGTGTTGTTTTTACTCACACAACAAGTTGGGGGTCGTTTGGTCACTATCACCCACGATTTTTTCCTGTAGAGAGCCATTTTTACGCTCAAGGACTGTGTACTGTGTAAGTCTTCTCGGTGGTTTCATTGTTGAGAATGGACTGTTGTTTCCTCATGTTGTTGGTTGTGTCTGTTTTACATTTTGGGACTGTTAAGTCATGAATTTGTTTTCTTTAGTCTTATATTTTGTTTTTGATTTTTTGAAGCTTGCTCATTTGCTTACTTCTAGGAAATTTTGGTTTAGAGTGCAATTCTGAGTTTATGCCATTAAGTTTTCATTATTTTTTGTTTTTTCTTATGTCCTGAAGGGTTCTATAGGGTATATGTTGATTAATAGTTTCATGAATAGCACTAAGATCAAGGTTTAATCATATAAACCTAATTTAAAGTTGAATTAGTGGTCAAATAACACAAAATTTGATTTTTGAACTTTCTTGTAGCGCAACGGTAAAAATAATGCACTGGTGCACTACAAGAAAGTCGCGGGTGCTAAATTTGTCATTTTTTACACCAAATTATCCAATGATTTCGTTCCTGGGGTGACTAATCACATGAATACGCAGGTTCGATATGTGTCTCGTCAGGATAATCATGTAAACAAGTGTTGGCTATGACGTGAGGGAGGTCGTGGTAGTTAGAGGTAAATGAATGGAAAATCATGACATACAGTGGAATGAGGTGAGATTAAAGGGAAAGAGGTTCTCGAATTGAGCATTACGAAGCTGGTGGAGACGCTGGAATGAAGACACATTGCTAAAAAATCAGAAATTGGTAGTTGAAAAAAATTAGGGTTTCACAGCATGACAGTTAGAGGTGAGCTGGAGACTTGAAGACACCTGGAGCATTCAATTCAACATTCAACCAGTCCAAGAATCAAATTTTAACATCTGCAACAAGCTTGGAGTGAGGTATCCCGCGTGACCTTGGTCATGACCTGTTAATTTGGGGTTTTTTCGGCTAAGCCTGATTATGTCGAATTGTTAGAGGAAAACATGAATTCATGTATTCAGCAAACTCCTAATGGTGAGATATTAGTCCAAAGGTCTAAATGAGCATCGTTTGATGTTAATCAAGTTCAGAACAACCCTATTAAAGATCTTTGGTGCTCTTTTTAACCTAAATTATTCAAATTGGACATAAAGCATTTCATGAACTGATGATAGAATAGACTGTATAAAATTGAGGACAAGCATCCTGTGAAATTTCAAGGGAGAATTGACTGCAAAGACTATGAAAACTTGAGGAACATAGGCTGTGAAGTTACTAACAGGTTCTGAAAACCACACAGAAGCATCATCAAGCCTTGGGAAAGTAGATGAAGAGGAGTGGGAAGACTAACAGGGTCGAGCCCACTGAGCTAAATTGGATAGACAAATTTCCAGGATGTGCTGAACTCTTTGAGAATGCTGGATGGTTGAACTTCTTTAAAAAGATTGATGGATATAATAATGAAGTCTCTCACAAATTTGCTCAGTGTTATAACAAAGATATAGTGTCATTTGATACTCTGAAGTTCAAATTAACTATAGATTTGGTGGCTGAAGCAACAAGGGTCAAGAATGAAGGAGAACTTTGGTTCAAAAAAATGCCATTTACCTTCAATGCCCAAAGGTATTTATTGCCTGGCATTGTTCCAGATTGGGGCAAGGGAGTGCCCATCCATAATTTCAGAGCTGAATGGGTAGAGCCTATCATGGTTCTACAAAGCTACATTACATGTGAAGGAAGGTATTCTTTTGTCTTCAAATATCATTTCAGGTTCCTTCAACACCTTAGTGGTGAATCAAGGATGAATATACCTTTCTTCCTGCTAAAGAGCTTGCAGAAAATGTCTAGCAGGATCAAAGAACATCAGGACCACACTAGCCAGTCCCTCTTTCACCATGGACTAATTAAACTTATTATTAACAGTGTTCTACAGAAAGAAGGAAAGACTTGGGACTACTTTCTCTTTTGGTCAAGGTTCCAAAATAACTAGGAAGGACAACCTACTAGAAAGTAGGCGGATAAGGGACAAACCCTAATTAGAAAATTAAGACAAAAAGTGAAGGCTGAAGATGAAGAATGTGTCAAATCAGAGGAAGTGACAGAACCTTCAAAAGGAGATTATGAATCTCAGCACCCTCCAGATGACAGTGGAAACAAAAATTTGCTGTTCATTCACAAGGAAACCCAGCCTGTTCAAAATGAAGCACCAACAGAAATACTCATTGATGAAAAAATTATTTTTATAGAGAAGGTTTCAAGAGATGAAGAAAATACTAAGGTCCAACAACAAAGTCCGATTACCATCTTGTCTGAAGATGAATCATACTTGTTGGAAGGGGATGAGTTGACTGTCAATGCTAAGACTAGGGTTGGCACACAAAGGGAGTTCTATAGTCAGGAAGATAAGAAAGTAATACCAAAGAAAAAGAATATTAAAGTTAAGGAATTTGCCTCTATCATGCATCAAGGAAAAAGTTTAAAAATGGTAGGAGAGCTTACTCCAGGATGGAGACCCAAAACTAGACCCAAAAACAAATTGAGGCTAAACATGAAGAAGTAATTAAACCCTAAGTTGAATACAGAAGGGATAACTATGATTGATACTTCTTCCTCGGATGAAAAGCTGGAGTCTAGCAAGGGTGACATCAAAGGGAAAAAATCATTGAAGACAGTAGAAGAATCTAGCCTCACTGAGACCAAATTGTCTGCTGTGTTTTTGGAAATACGAGGTAAATTGTTGAAGGAACAGCAAAAAGATGAAACAGAGGTTTCCTATTCAGAAAACAAGCTTTTGATGGATGAAAATGCTCCTGTTGAAACTGATAATCAAGAAAACCCAAGTGTTCATAATACTTCCATAGAGATACTTCCTGAAGATGGGGAAATCTTCAGAAAGCTTAACATTCCATGGCTGCCTAGTGAGCTACAAAGTACAACAGGGAGCAAGGCATTTGACTAAGAGAAAGAAAACCTACACAGAACTATCAAGCAGTATAAACATCAAATAGAGTATATGTAATAAACAAACTATGGTTTGATTAAAACTAATAAAAGACTCAGGGAGGACCTAGAAGAGGTGAGTGATCACTACCAAGAACTAATTGCAGTCTCCAAAGAGGCCTTAAAAAGGAAACGAAGTACAGATTTACAATTTGCAGTATTAAAACAGACTATCAAAAATCTACAGCAGCAGAATGAGGAGCTTACTAGAAGAATGACAGAGATGGAAGCTGAGCAGCATAAAGCTAGGAGAAAGGCCCAAGCCTTAGAGGGGATAGCTCTGTTAGCAGAAGCTGCTAAATATCTATGAGCATTATTAGCAAAATCAGTTACTTGTTATGTTTTGAAGAATACTTTATTTTTTGTAATTATTATTTTGATAATACCCTCTCAATGAGTAGGCTAAAAAACAGTTAGTGTTTATACTCTAACTGAATTTTGAAAAATAGTATTTAGGAAACTCACAAAGAGAACAAAGGGTTCGACTTTTGGCTGGCTAGAGGAGGTCTCCTGACTTGTCGATAAGCTAAGTATATGACTCTCATGTGTATTTGAGAAACTGATTATGAAATATATGCTCCATTTTACCCTTCAGTCTGTTCTTTGGCTTCATTTCTAGCTTGTTTAGCTACACAATTGGTAATTTCATTGCTGGTTTATAGTTTTTATGTTTGTAGTGCTTGCCATTTGTGGATGAACTTCAATGTTATTTTCTGTTGGATACATGGTTATTATGTTATGCATCTCAATTTTTCTTTACTTGTGATTTAGTTCTTATTTGGGTTATGAATGTATTCCCTCTTGTCACCAAACTTCACAACCAGGAAAACCTTTTAAAAAACCCTAAAAACCTAGTTTTGTTTGATTGAGAAATTTGAGATTATGTTGGCTTGTTTCTTTGTAGTCTGGAAACAATTTCTAGCATAAACAAGGACTACTGTAGGTTTTTTTGGAGTCGTTTTGGCCACAATAGGGCCAATAATGACCCAGGAGTTGTTTTCCTTTCCCAAGCTGTGAATCGCTTGTGTGACTGCGTGTATGCAGTGGTTGGTCTTCGGACTGTGTTGGGAGAAGGGACGGGGGATTGGTTTTCTTGATAAACTTGGTATGTTTGGAAACCACACAGATAGAGCTAGAGGGTTGGATTTCTTCGCCACAACCCCTGAATAGCAATGGAAGGGAAGTCAGGGCCTGAGGGACTATGTAGAAGAGAAGGGACTAATTCCTTGTGTTGGGTGTGTGTGGGTGTCTTAAAAGTTAGGCTAGTTCTGGTGTAGGTGTTCCTAGCTCTGTAATGGGCTCACCAGCTTAGCATTTAGCCTTTCCCAGCTCTTGGATGGCCTGATAAACCCAAATGTGTTGGCTTGGCATGTTTTGTTATCCTTGGATATGTGTAAGCCTGCTAGTTCCTTATTCCTTGGGGAATCATGCCTGGCTCGGGGGTGGCAGCGTTGCTGAGAGATTAAGGAGCACGTTGTCCTATGGTTGGGTGGAATGTTGCAGCGACGTAGCTGGTTGTGGGATGAGTTCTTTATGAGATAAGTAACCTTGTCTATCTTACTTCTGCAATCATATTTATTGTTAATGATTATGATGAACATGTTGAATTCTTGTATGAACGTATGTTTGCTTCCACTGTATGATAAATAATCATGTATGCATGTTCTAGTTCAAAGCTTTTTGTGTCATCATTTTATGTACATACATGTTCATGGGGCGATTTCCCGGATGGTTAATGCCATGGTAGCGTCCTCTTCGCCGGTCGGAGGGTCGAGGACATTACATAGTGGGGCTATGGAATGATTGGAAATAATTGGTTTTTGCAACCCATCAAGTATAAATGTTGTTATTGTTTTTTGCAACCCATCATTGACATTGACAAATGTTGTTATTTTTTCCAAAATAGTAGGGGCCTGATAGGTCGTCCTAGGCTTTGGGATAGTGAGCTTCTCATGGATTCCAAACACCTAGAGCCCCCACAAGCCCTTTTCACTACATGTTGATTAACATTGATAAGGCTGGGATTTATAAACACTAAATAGATCAACTTCTTTATCGACGTGGGACAAATCCAAAACACCGACTCAATCTGCACCATTCATTCCAAATATGATGATTGTTGAGTATCCTGGATGAATTTTGGTGCATATTTCATTTCATCGATCGCCCTTCTTCCTGCATCAATCACCCATTCATTTCATCGATAACCCTAGAATGTAATCAATATTGATGGTTGAATTGGGGTTTAAGCAAATCAATTGGTGAAAAAATATGCCCAGCTTGGTGTCTTTACCATTTGATGGTTATATTTGCATTGAAGTTGACAGGAGAGCTGGTGTGGACAATTCACAATAATTAGAGGTGGTCAAGTATATGACCATAATGCCAATTGTGAAGAAGCATAAGAATTCCAATGGAAATCATTAGAAAAGTAATTTGAAACCTACTCTTCTTCTTAATTTAAGAAATAGTGATATGTTATGATTGATTGGATATTTTGTGACCAAATTGTGATTTGACATAAACCATCATGTGCAAGGATATTGAATCAATCATTTATTAAGGGTTATTCCCACCATTATTGAGCGTAGGAACTATTTGGAAACACTTTATCTATTCCAAAAATTGAAATGGAAAGAATTTCATATAGGGAGGTGAGGAAGATTCGTGGCCCTCCTGTTGAGGTCTAGAGGGATCAAAACAAAGTATTTCAAGCTAATATATTCAACCCAAGTAAAAAATTTCTTCACAAATTCATTCAAAGATACCGAAATGTCCAAATACTGAACTATTAAATTGCATTTCTCAACATTCCAACCACAATATTTTATTTTCTAACCCTATTGCAAAATTTCATTAAATAACATATATAGACACCCAAACAACCATAGATGATTGAGAAGCATATTCAACATTGAAGATTAATCCAAAAAGAGTGAAGATATTTTATAAGCAATTCAATTCCTTAAGTTAAATTAATGTATTATCCTAAGTTTGCAAAATAAATCTAGAAGTTTATAGTTACGTTATGAGTCATAAGGACAAGAGCTTAGTCATGAAACTGAATTTGCATGTTGGCATAATTCGTGGGATGAGCTAGCGGATAGGATAAGGACTGATCTATTCAGTTCAGTAAAGATAGGATCAAGTTTCCTAAGTTTAGAAGTAGTTGCAGAATTATAGGAGGTCTCTTCAGTGAGCTAGAGGCATTGACTTCCAGGAATTATATTGTAAGTCTAAGGACATAGTAAACTTGGCTTATTGAATTTATTGACCAAACAAATGTGAAATCAAGCCATGGAGAGAAATGAGAGTTCTATGAATAGAATACACATGAACATAAATGAATTGATAAAATAGTGTTTCATTATATTATGGATTGTTTCAGTGTATGTTTAGTGGAAGAATTCTAGTCTATGTGATATCTCAAGAAATGGCAGAATCTCAGTTTTTTGTAGAGTTGATAGTAATAGAGTTTCATTATTTGTGCGGGGCCTTTTACTAAAGATATATTGGCATTTTAATTTGTCATGAGAGCGGTTGTTAGCACTGTTATTGAAATAATTAGTTGTCACAGGATTAGACCAGTGAAAGGAGATATAAGGTCTGACACTTTTCATATTATAAACCTTTGTAACTGACACCTGGTAAATTCAACTCATAACTGATATAATGATGACCAAATATTAAGTCATGGCCCATTCTTTATTGTTTCATACCCTTTGTTGAATTGTGGTTAATTCCTTGTATATTGTGGTAGGACAACGAAAATTTAAATAAGTGACTATTATGCAAAGAATGAAAGAATATGGTTGCATTCTTAGAAGCGGTGAGAGAGATCAGTGTTTCCTCTTTCAATTAGATCGATGCAAATTACTTGGAAATTGCTATGCAGGAGCACCTTGTATATGTTGAGTATATTAGATCTATCTTGCCATAAAATTTTGGGAAGTGGAAATGTTAAGGGAAAAAAACCAGCATCTTGTGAAATGCAAACAAAATGATGAATACTTGTGATAGTTTCTGATTATGATTCCTTTGAACATATTCTTTGTGTCTACAATGTAATAACATGGTGACTTCAAGTGAAAATTGAGTAGTCTTTATTTAAACTTAGTTTGATTTTCAAATTCAAAATGATTTGTAGGTTGGTTGTTTTGCACAACATAAAAGGTCCTGGCCTCAATTGAGTTAAGAAATCAGCTTACTATTATTGTTATTTATTGCATATGAATTTGTTTATGGATGTAAGCTTATTCCTTTAAATATTTAATTTTGGTAATTTTGTTATTATTATTTGTGTTTGTTAATAAGATAGGTCCTTTTCTATTACGTCTTAATCTAGAATAGAGTATTTACATAATCCTTCCTCCTAAAACATGGAGTCAGGCAATGTTTCTATAACCAAAACAAAAAGAGAAACAAAATGGATGAGATGGACGAGATTGTATGTCTCATGAGGGTGTGGGATACCCAACCTCTAAACTAAGGAAACCTCATTCTTCTATTTGTCGAAGACCAATACATAAAAAACATACATATAAACAAGAATACTCAAGGAAGATAAGCACATAAAACCAAGAAAAGGACTTGTAGCAAGGATGAGGTTAGTGCCTTATGTTGGATTCTACCTCCCCTGTGTCAGTGTTGCTAGTGCCTCCATATGCATTGTTGGATCCCACGACTATACTGCTGGAACCCTCGGCCTCATTGATCCTTTTCCCACACTGAAAAGGTGGCTCATCCAGTTGAAGCAGCCTCTTCATGTGGACCAAACCACTTTCTGCATCATCCTTAAAAGTTCCAACAGTGATTTTAACCAGCTCGACGAAGCTCTCCCTCTCATCCATGGAACATGAGAGGATGAACTTGAGATGCCATTAATTGGACATGACCACTTCTTGGCCCAGATTCAAATGAAACTCGTTAAAAATCTCATTTTCCATCGCAGCTATGGAATGATGGATGTGTTTTGGAATCTCCTGGTTAAACAGGGCTTCCCATTCTTCCTCTTTAATACCCGAGGTTTCCATGACCAATGCTTGTGCTTTCATCCTATGACCTTCGTGCTACTTCTCACCCTGGGATTTTGTAATCCTGCATGATATTTCTTCTCCCAGACCAACTGCACAATACTTTGTGCCATTATCTCCCTATGCTACCTGCTTAAATAGATAGTATGATTCCAACACAAAACCCCACCAATACATAAAAAATTACACCTCTGCGTGGCTGATGGATGCCCTTGCACAGAGATCACCTCCTATGAATCGCCTCCAAAATCCATGGCCTATAACAAAATCACTAGTACATAGCCTCCCTTGTAACGAAATCTCCTACAGCAAAATTGTTTGTCTGAAATTTCCTATCCGTAGAATCCCCCACGCGAGTTGGAAGGATTTCCATGCTTTTTAACCAGCTCACATTCCCTGAATCCTGCAACAATTGTCTTATGCATGCGTTTAGGCATGGAGAGGGTCAATACATGTCCCCTCATGCACCTGGCTGCTGTCATAGAACCCTTACTGTCACATTTTGTATTTTTCCTTGCATTATATTATTTGTCAATGTATTTTTAGTTAGAAATTAAAACTTCTTATATATGGATGTGGATACTATATCAAAATACCAAACTGGTGAATTCAGCAAGATCAACAGTATCCCCTTCCATTCTATACAACCTAATGGTCTCTTGTTGGCCATGGGATTTACCTATCCTCCTTGGAATTTATTATCTTGGATTGAATGATCACAACACAATATAGAAAGGCTATAGGATTACACTCACATTCTAATATCTATAATGGTTTTTTTTTTTCTGAACCACTCTACAATATTAGGATCTAGCTGAAACTCTGCCACCTATTATGCATGATGAAACTCAGAAGAATTTGTATAGTTTGTGATGTTGTAGAGATTGAAAGAGAATTTGTATGTGATGCTCTCCCATGTAATCTTATGGGGATGAATTCCAATCTTATGAGTAAGTACATTGACTTTGTTGTTGATAGATTGTCGGTGAGTATGTTCCAAGGTTTTATATTTTGTACTAATCAAATCATTGCAATCTTATGATTGATATATTGATTCAATAGTGCTATTGTGGGGTTGGTTAGGGCTTGATTTCTAAATTATTTGTGTGATGCATTCAGGTTTCCTTGGGATGTGCTAAAGTTTATCATGTTCTAGAGAGATGTCTTTTGCTAAGGGAAAAAAAGGCAAATGTATGGGTTAACCATTTCGGGAAACATGGTCGTCTTGAGCAAATTTACAAATCACTAGTTTGGTCCACGGTATAGGCCACTTCTTTCACAAGCAAATTTGTATAGGCCATGCTAACAAGGTGAATGGAAGGAACTAACTTACCCTAGATAACCCATAGAAAAACCGAATTCACCAGATACAAGATGAGGACCCAAGCTCCAAAGTATAATTATGATTGAATTGTATCGCAACTCCTAAGAAATATATGAATATAACTCCAAGGAACTACAGAATTAAACAACATCAAGTACTCACTCTATCTTTGTCATGTGCATGTGTGTCCTAAATAAGTATATACATATGTATGTAAAATGTGGTATACAGTAATTCTCAGTCATTATCCATGTTTGTGGGAAGTAACATTTATATATTATATTAGGAATTTGATATATAATTTCAAGTTCCTAGAACAGGTGTCTAATTTTAATGCTAAGTAGATGCCAAAGGAACAAAATAAAAACTTACCCAGCATGACCAAAAGCTTTAGAACTCTAAGCTCAGCCAAGGTTTTGAACTTAATGAAAATATGATAGACAGACTACTCATTCCACATATTCACAACACAACATCTCATTTCACATGCAACAAATATTATATAATATTGATGTATTACAAAATCAGAAATTGTGCCCATGGCATATAATGGAAACTTGTGCCAAAAATTTTAAGTAAATGTAAAGATTAATCCTGAACTATAAATAATTTATAAACTATGTCCTGATCTAAGTATAAATATTCAATAAATCAACTATTCCCAGTTGATACAACACCACTAAAATCACTAGTCACGTAGTATAACCACTTGTTACATAGTTCAATGTCATCCTTATGCCAAGGAATGAAGCTCAACAAAGCATTTACTAGATTACATAATGCGCTACTGGGAGTGGTAGAGCTATATTTTCAAATAGAGGATCTAAATTTTTTGTTGGATTCACAATATAATATCCTTTTCCAACATGGACACAGTGTACCATTGCATTTGGGTCAATCTTATGTATTGCCGCCCTTGAAACTTTAACCCTTTAGTTTAATGCAATGAGAAAACATTTATGTCTTTCCATCCCCAATTGGGAAGTTGGTGTCAACTCATTAACATTATCTTGACCCTGCAAATAAGTGAGACAAAGTAAGATGCATGGAAATAAGAATTTAAACATTGATGATCCTAGATTAAATAATTACAATCTTACTTGAATTGGTGTTTTCATTTTGTAAAATTGCAGTTTCGATGGAACCATTGGTGTTTTCTATACCAAATGTTGATCATATTTTGATGCATGACTCTGCACCCAATAGACAATTATTTCTAATATATTGATAAAATAAAATAAAATAAAATTGAACTAAATTACGAAATTTTTCAGTACTTACTAGGGATGATTGATTATGCATTGAAATTAATTTCTTTTGTATTAGTCTGTTCATAAGGGTTGTTATGTACCATGTATTACTCTACCATGGAAACAAAATGAAATATATATATTCAAAAGATGAAAATAAAATATTATTTAAAACAATAATTAAACAACTAACCTCCATTAGAGGAAATTTCAACTCAAAATGGGCCTTTTAACACTAATTCCATTTCCATGTCATCATGTGTTAGCCAATGAAATTGATTTAAATTTGAAATACCGTATAGGCCTTAAAAAAAAATTAATATAAATTTCGGGATAGGTATCATAAAAAAAACTACTTTTTTGTTTGTATTTTTGACATATCTCCATGTGTTTTTACTCAAATGTCGATCGAGAGAGATGTCATCATCATATTTTTTGGGTATTTCTTGTTTTTGGGGTAGCGGGGTTCGTCAAAAGTAGTTCAAGTGGGTGCTCATTGGATGTGGAATTTAATTTTTCATCCAACAAGCTCTCCCGATCAAAATTTGAGTAAAAACACAAGCAGATATGTCAAAAATACGAACAAAAAAAGTAGTTTTTTTTATTTTCTTCCTCCAAAATTAATAAATATTATTTTATTATTTTTTTTATGAGGCCCATTTTGAATTGAAATTTCCTCTAATGTACCACAGGCATGATTTCAGCATGAGCATTTTGTACAGTAAGACATTATTTATATGAGAAATCAGATATTAGAATTCAAATCATTGGTGTGAAAATAAATATATTGAGAGAAGAGTAAAGAATTGGACACTAACACTTTCTTTGTTGACTACATGTTCTCTCTCCATATCCTCTACTCTTTTCAGTAGTTTAGTTATTGTTGTTTTCAAAGATGTGATTTCCTATATTTTTTCTTTCACTGTAGCTTGGCTTACAACTAGCACCTCCTTGTATGGACTTTTTCCAAACAAGTTAGTTGTCGTAAATCCTAAGCCAATGCCATGACATCATCCTCTTGCATAAAACCCTATTACCTTAGCAAGGGAATCATACTTTGCTGCAAAGTCTTGAGATGTAACTTCTACTTGTGCTTGTTCAATTTTTTTATAACATTGACATGCAATTAAATCATATCATAGAAGAAAACATTTCCAACATATAAAATGAAATTTTAATCAATATCTATATTAAAAGTTTGGGAACATACTATTATTTCTCCTACAGCTAGTGTGATTGGAGTGCCATCCTTCTTTTGATGGCACTTCTTCCATAAGTCTTCCCTAGTAATGCTTGTAGTTGTATCATCAGAGGCTATGGATTTTTTCTAGTTGCAACAAGTAAAATAGTATGGTTAAGTTGGGACATTACAATGAAACTAAAATATGCTAATATTTCTCATATCGGATAAAATATCATCACAATTTTTTACCATATCATCTTTGACCCGTTGATAACCTCGACATTCAGAGGTGTGCAAGTCCCTCTCCTTTTCTCTATTTTCCTTGTTTTGTTCCTTATATCCTAGAAATCAAATGAAAATAACATATATAATTCAACATTACAAGCCAATAGACATTCTAAAAAACTTCATTATAAAATATGTGAACTTTTTGCTTACCAAGAATTCAGTGGTGGCTCGTGATAGGACAAATTATCTCCACACTATCTCACTTATCCTAATTGGATGAACATTTTTTAATATTTCCTCTATTGACTCATAAGGGTCATAGTATTTTTTGGTCAACCGATATCTATGAATATTTTCCTAATGGCCAATGGATTTCATACAATATTCTTTAAGGACCAGAGGGATTATGAATTTTTCCTGCAACATACAAGAATTGCATTTTTAGATGTCATACATGGTTTGAAAATAAATTTCGAAATCATCCCAAAAATAGAAATGTTGAAAACAAATACATGTAATGTCTAATACTCACATTAATAATGTTCCATAATTCCTCCTTTAATTGATCTAAAACCTTCCTCCAATCAGAATAATTGATTGGAACCATTTCCCTTGCGAGCACACCTAGTATTGAAGATAGCTTCACAGAGTTTGGACCAATTGGTTGGTTCCTTTCATTGATATGAATTTCGATATTTTCCTTCAAGTTATTGATTTTTGCACATTTATTTGCTCCTCTACCTTTCTTATTGACTTTATTTGTCGATGCTTGTGCAGAGGGATCTTCACCTTGTGTACTAATATCTTATTGGCATTGTTCTTTGTGAACATATTCTATACAAGAAGGGCACGTAAAGTTGTTATGGATTTCTAAGTCATAAAATTTTATTTATGAAGAACTACAAAGTTATACATTAATGATCTTACCTTGTTCTTCATGTTGCTCCGCCTCTTTTTGTGTCGAGGGATCTTCCCATTCTACACTGTTATCCATATGGCATGGTTGTTAGTGAACATGTTCTATAAAATAAGGGCACATAAAGGTGTTATGGATTTCTTAATCATAAGATTTATATTTATAAAGAACTAGAAAAATCTGAATTAATGGGCTTACTTTGTTCATGTTGCTCCTCCTCCTGAAAAGAGGAAAAATTATCTTTGTCATTTCCTTATTTGTTAGGACTAATAGAGTCATTCAAAGGCATAGAAGGTGTAATATTCTTTGCTATTTTTTGTATTTTCCTCTTCTTTGTAACTGTATCCAAGAATGTTATTAAACATATTCCTAACATCATCATACAATAAAAATAATCATTATACTGCATAACGAAATACATTGTTCTATTTCTAAATATTTACTTTCTGGGATGCATGTCCCTTTCTTTCCCATTTGATCATTTTGACGTGTTCTTTTTGAAAATTTCATAATCATATTTTTTTTATTTCGTGTCATAATTTGATTTCTCTGTTTTTTTCAAAATTATTAGAGTATTAAAGTACAAAGTAATATGTTCTAACCATTTATTTAAATAAAGAGGTGGCAGGAGGGGGAGGGGTTCTCTTTGGCCCCAATGACAATCTAACTTTCAAGTATTCCTAGGGAATTAGTTCGAACATAAATATCATTTCCGAAGCATTACACTTTGGCAAGGTCTCTTTCAAGTTTCATCCCATTGTATTACATATCTTATTGTAATTGGTGATTCTAAGCTGATCATCCACTCGCTCATCTCCCAGAAAATCCTTTCGAATAGCGTGCGGACAATCCTGCTGTGATTCTAGGCTCATCATCCTGTCACTCATCTCTGGTCTAAAATTCATTGTGCGGACAATCCTGCTATGGGTTTGATGGACTCTCGTCATCGTTGATTTCTGGGTTATAGCTTTCAGAATGTTACCCGCTATTCTTTAGTTTGTAGCTTTTCATAGGTCTGTTTATCTGACTGTTAGTTGGGGCTTGCTATATCTAGTAGTGGCCTCTATCAGTAACTATGAATTTCCTCTCAAGTAGAAGAAGTATTCCCATTTTTTGTGATGGAGAATTTTTTTTTTTTTCAGATGTAACCTCTTGGGTGGGTCAGCCACAATTTTATTAATATAAAACCTACTCGTTTTTGTTAAAAAAAATCAATTTAAATTAAATAAAAGTAATGATATACATCAATCACAAACAATTAATTACATCCGTGTCTCCACTTGGACAAATATTTCATAACCAAAAAGCTAAATGCTATCATCACTCAATTGCTAACTGAAAGTTGTTTAAACGATTAATCTATCTAACAAGTTTCAAAAGTAAAAGGGAAGAGTATCTGTAAGGACTATCTGCTAAAAGGAACATATGTCATAACTTGAGAGAGAGAGAGATGGTTACATTGTTGTAGGTTTATGTTAGACACATACAATAGCCAACAAGATATCTCAGTCTCCAAGAGTGAAGACCCCTCAGACTTATAGGATGCAAGAAGGACAAGGTTTACATAGGGAGCCCCAAAGATGAACACGGTAACGGTATTGAAGCAATGGGAAAGTACAGTCCAACTCTAGTGGTATTGGTCACAAAAATATCAGAACCCAGCTAAATGAATGCCAAACAGTCCATGACTGAACTAGGAAGAGCCACCACAATCCATGGTCAGCCCTAAAGGAATCCAAATTTTTTTACATAATTTTTAAAATTTTCTAGTAGAGGAACCACTATTTTGATTCATGTTAATAAAGAAACCACATAATGTGCATTACACTTACTAAGAATATGATAATTTTTTGTACAAAATGCAACATATAATGCATATTACACTTAAAATTTTGCAGCAGAGGAACCACTATTGTGATTTCTGTCAATAAAGAAACCACAAAATGTTTTGAGTGTTTGTTGTTTTCACTTATTATTTTGTTTTCATGAAAGCATTGATAAAATACTTGCAATAACGTAGAACACAGAACACAGAACAAGAATGCAGTGAAACTTAAGTTACACCTCACGCAATTCACCTCACACAGTTCACCTCAATATAGCCAAACAACTTAGCTTCAGCTTTCGTGGTGTTGAATACCAGAATCAAACCAAGTAAACGCTGGCCTGTGCAAAATGAAAACGTCGCCCTTTCCTGGAAAAACATTTCGTGGGAGATAAAATATGAAAAGTTAGGTGAGGGGTCCCATTTTTTTTAATTAAATTTCATTTTTTTTTCTTTGGTAAATTAAATTTCATTTTTTTTTGGTATAGATAGAAAAAATACCCAAGTTTTCTCTCAAGGTTTTCAATGAAAAGGGGAAGGACCACAGTCATGTAGGTGGACCAAAGTAAGGAATGCGGTAACCAAAGAAATACATCAAAAGGACAGGAAATATTAGCTTATTGTGGTGGATTAAATGAAGTTAAATAATGTAATAAGCATGGATTCTAAGGCGTTGATTGTGAGTTCTATTTGTAGAAGGATGGGGACAATGAGTTTGTTTCAATAGTTTCAAGTGCACTAGTAATCAATTTTAGCTTACCACATAATGGATTTCATTTTCATGTGAGGTTAGATGTTGAGGTTACATCCAAACATAGTATTATTTCTAGTAGGTATCTACTGCATTTATACCTAGGTGGATTTACCGGTTACTTGATCAAATTACTTATATATCATTCAAGGTTCCATGTCAATAAGTAAGGATACCATAAGTATGATATAATTGTACAAAATTAGTCTATTTCCATAGACTCTCTTATGATTCTACACAAGATATTTTATCTTTATGCTATCTGTAACTACTAGCATTACAAATCTTCTTTCTTAATTGACATATCAATTAGGTAACCACAGATATTAGAATAATGAGAAGAGATATATGATGTTACATTTTCTCTATATGATATCCATAAATTTAGCAATTCAATACATTGGTTAAGGTCCTACTTGTAGAAAACCTATAAGAACCTATATAATCCTTTTAAATATTAATAATTTTTATCATTACCTCTTCCAACCATGTGAAATTATTATAAATATAAAAGGAACTTGAACCATTAACCTATGTTCTTTACACCAGTATTATACCATTGAAACTATTCTCCTAATGAAAATTTGATAACTTGCTTGATGGAACGTATCAATATGATGTTACCCCCATATCCATATAAGTATAATGCTTAACATACAATGTCAACCCTCCATCTATTTATAATTATCAAACAAATAGGTATATACCTAGTATTGTAGGTGATAATGATGGAAATGAAACCTTTATAATTCCTACAACACTAGTTATATGAATTAGTGAACCATGACAATCTTGTAGCTAGATCATAGAAAAAGATGCCTATATAGATCCAAAATTTCATCTAATATATCCTTAAGTACTCCCTTAACCATCATCCCTAACTAAAAATGATTGACACCAAATGAAGTGACATATACTACCTTGAATCATGGACATTGCAAAGGAGGCAAATTTGTCATTTATCTTGCACTAGTGGATCATATGAAGGAAAATGGTTGTGAACCAAATAATCATACTTACAATCCTTTGATGAATGGATTTCACAAGGAAAATGACTTGAGACAAATAAACAGGTTGAGAGGCTATACCATGAAATCTATCTTGTATATTAGCCTATCGTGGTGGATGACATGAAGTTAAATAATGTAATAATCATGGCTTCTAAGGAATTGATTGTGAGGTTTATTTGTAGAAGGATGAGGACAATGAGTTTGTTTCAATGGATTCAGGTGCACTAGTAATCAATTTTAGCTTACCACTTAAGGGATGTCATTTTCATTGAGATTAGATGTTGAGGTTACAATATCCAAACATAGTATTATTTCTAGTTGGTATCTACTACATTTAAACCAAGGTGGATTTACCAGTTACTTGATCAAATTACTTATATATCATTCAAGGTGTTGTGTCGATAAGTAAGGATACCATAAGGCTAAAATAATTGTACTAAATTAGTCTATTTCCATAGACTCTCTTATTATTCTACATACGAATATATTTTCTCTCTATGCAATTTGTAACTACTGGAAAGATATGTCTCATTATTGTTTATTTTCTTACAAATATATCTATCATATCCATTCAAACAATATATATATTTTTTGGTTGGATTTATGATCTCCCTTCTTATGGAAATCATATGAGCTAAAATTTCTATGCGTGTATGCCTTACAAATCTACTCTCTTAATTGACATATCAATTAGGTAACCAGGGATATTAGAATAATAAGAAGAGATATATGGTGTTACATTTAATCTATATGCTCTCCATAAGTTTGACAATTCAATGCATTGGTTAAGGTCTTACTTGGAGAAAACCTACAAAGACCTATATAGTCCTTTTAAATATTAAGAATTTTTATCATTACCTCTTCCAACCATGTGAAATTATTATAAAGATAAAAGGAATTCGAACCATTAACCTATGTTTTTTAGACCAGTATTATATCATTGATGCTATTCTCCTAATGAAAATCTAATAACTTGCTTGATGGAACATATCAATATGATGTTACCCCCATATCCTTATAAGTATAATGCTTAACCTACAATGTCAACCCTCCATATATTTATAATTATCAAACAAATGGGTATATACCTAGTATTGTAGGTGATAATGATGGAAAGGACACCTTTCTAATTACTACAACACTGGTTATATGAATTAGTGAACCATGCCAACCTTGTATCTAGATCAGAGAAAAAGATGGGTATATAGATCCAAAATTTCATCTAATATATCCTTAAGTATTCCCTTAACCATCATCCCTAACTGAAAATGATTGACACCAATGAAGTAACATATACTACCTTGAATAATGGACATTGCAAAGGAGGAAAAGTTGTCATTTATCTTGCACTAGTGGAGCATATGAAGGAAAATGGTTATGAACCAAATATTCATACTTACAATCCTTTGATGAATGGATTTCACAAGCAAAATGACTTGATATATATAATGAGGTTGAGAGGGTATACCATGAAATCGACCTTGTATATTAGCCTATTCTAGTGGATGAAATGAAGTTAAATAATGTATTAAGTATGGGTTCTAAGGCATTGATTGTGAGGTTTATTTGTAGAAGCATGGGAACAATGATTTTGTTTCAATGGATTCAAGTGCACTAGGAATCAATTTTAGCTTACAACATAAGGGATGTCATTTTCATCCTAGGTTATATGTTGAGGTTACAACATCCAAACATAGTATTATTTCTAGTCGATATCTACTGCATTTATACCTAGGTGGATTTACCAGTTACTTGATCAAATTACTTATATATCATTCAAGGTCCCATGGAAATAAGTAAGGATACCATAAGGATAAAATAATTGTACTAAATTAGTCTATTTCCATATATTGTCTTATGATTCTACAAAGAATATATTTTTTCTTTATGCAATTTGTAACTTCTAGCATGATATGACTCATTATTGTTTCTTTCCTTTAAAAGAGATCTATCATATGCATTCAAACAAATTTTTTTTCTTGGTTGGATTTATTATCACTCTTCTTATGGAAATCATATGAGCTAAAAAATTTATGGTGGTATTCCTTACAAATCTACTTTCTCAATTGACATATCAATTAGGTAACGAGGGATATTACAAAAATGAGAAGAGATATACGGTGTTACATTTAATCTATATTCTCTCCATAAGTTTTACAATTCAATACATTCATTAAGGTCCTACTTGGAGAAAACCTACAAGAACCTATATAATCCTTTTAAATATTAAGAATTTTTATCATTACCTCTTCCAACCATATGAAATTATTATAAAGATAAAGGGAATTTGAACCATTAACCTATGTTTTTTAGACCAGTATTATACCATTGAAACTATTCTCCTAATTAAAATATGATTACATGATTGATAGACCATATCATTATGACATGACCCCCATCTCCTTATAAGTATAATTTTTAACCTACAATATCAACCCTCCATCTCTTTACTAATTATCAAACAAATATGTATATACCTAGTATTGTAGGTTCTAATGATGGAAAGGACACCATTATAATTCCTACAACACTTGTTATATGAACTAGTGAACCATGACAATCTTGTCTCTAGATCAGAGAAAAAGATGGCTATGTAGATACATAATTTCATCTAATCTATCCTTATGTATTCCCTTAACCATCATCCCTAACTGAAAATGATTGACACCAAATGAAGTAACATATACTGCCTTGATTTATGGACATTTCAAAGGAGGAAAAGTTGTCATTTATCTTACACTAGTGGAGCATATGAAGGAAAATGGTTGTGAACCAAATATTCATACTTACAATCTGTTGATGAATGGATTTCACAAGGAAAATGACTTGATACAAATATGGAGGTTGAGAGGGTATAAAATGAAATCAACCATGTATATTAGGCTATTATGTTGGATTACATGAAGTTAAATACTGTAATAAGCATGGCTTCTAAGGAATTGATTGTGAGGTTTATTTGTATAAGGATGGGGACAATGAGTTTGTTTCAATGGATTCAAGTGCACTAGTAATCAATTTTATCTTACCACATAAGGGGTGTCATTTTCATATGAGGTTATATGTTTAGATTACATCCAAACATAGTATTATTTCTAGTAGGTATCTACTACACTTATATGTCCTAGGTGGATTTATCTGTTACTTGATCAAATTGCTTATATATCATTCAAGGTTCCATGTCAATAAGTAAGGATACCATAAGGATAAAATAATTGTAAAAAATTAGTCTATTTCCATAGACTCTCATGTGATTCTACACAAGATATTTTCTCCTTATGATATTTTTAACTACTTGCATGATATGACTCATTATTGTTTCTTTCCTTACAAATAAATCTATCATATGCATTCAAACAATTATTTCTTTTTTTTCTTGGTTGGATTTATGATCTCTCTTATTATGGAAATCATATGAGCTAAAATTTCTATGGTGGTATGCCTTACAAATCTAATTTATTAATTGACATATCAATTAGGTGACTAGGGATATTAGAATAATGAGAAGATATATACGGTGTTACATTTTCTCTATATGCTCTCCATAAGTTTGGCAATTCAATACATTGGTTAACGTCCTACTTGGAGAAAACCTACAAGAACCTATATAATTTTTTTAAATATTAAGAATTTGTATCATTACCTCTTCCAACCATATGAAATTATTATAAAGATAAAAGGAATTTGAACGATTAACCTATGTTTTTTTAGACCAGTATTATACCATTGAAACTATTCTCCTAATGAAAATATGATTGCTTGCTAATATATTCCTCCAGTCGATTTTCAATGATTCCTACCTTACATCTACCACATATCATGTGATACCAATCATGATAGCCTCCACCTCATTTATGTATTTGCATTGTTCAATGAACCATTTTAGTGGTGGAAGTGTAGCATTTTTTACAGATGCCATGGGAATTTCTATTTAGGTCATTGGAGAGTCAACAATAGGTGGCATATGAAATTATTGAACCAATTAATATATAATAATGCTATGGCCATTGCACTGCACATTTGATTAATTTACTCACTCCCAAGTGATATTTCTTGAGATCTAAAGGAAATGAAGTTTCCCATACCTTCCAAGCAATTAAATGATGTGATCGAAGCAAGTTCTAACTCCTCCTAAAAATACATTAATATGTTAAAATGGTGGTCACAACTTTAACATCTTGATATACTACCATACTATCAACATATATTATTTGGTCTACAGGGTGGGATATCTTCACATTAGAAATATATTTATATTTAACCCATAGAGCCTCCCTACGATGTAAGTTATAAATATCCTTGACAAGAAATACAATAGAAGGTAGAAATGCTTATGCAATAAGTAAAAGAAGAATATAAGAAACAAGGAATCCCTAGCGCCATCCCCATAGCATATTCTATAATAAGGTTAATCCCAAGGGGGTATTCCTATGAGTCTAACAAGTAACAATATTATATTATACCTAGGATTATAGGCTCATGCCGTGGTTATACATACAATAAATTTGTATTAGTATAGTATATTTTCATGCCCATCTAGATATAAGATGATATAGATTCATGCATATTCTCTTTTTCATCTTTTTTGGTTTTTATGTTTTTGAAAAAAAAGGAGTAATAGAGGCGCCGATTTCATTTTTTGGAGGTCGTATTCTTCATTTTTTGGTTGAGTTTGGACTGCGTGGGGGAGTGACATAGGGGTCGATTTCATCTTGTGGATGTCGTATTCTTTATTTGTTGGCGAAGTTTGGACCGCGTGGGCCATGACATCGTCTAGAGAGAACATGGTCTTGTTTGTGAGTACTATTTAATTTTTTTTGGGTGCATGTATACATCTACAGTGATCCCTACGCTTCATCTAGGACAATATCAAGGGTTGTTACAGCAAAAAAGGGAGATGCAATCTACAGGAATATACTACAATGTTGTTGGGTACTCTCATTGTAGTCTTCCTTCTTGTTACGACTATACATAATTTTTCTGGGTAGTGAAGCATAGTAAGGGAGTGTGCAAACTTATTTTCCACCCACGATGTTGAGAAAAAGACAATTTGGATTGTTTTGAGGAGTTGGGAGGGTAGGAAAAACACCAAAGAAAAATAGAGACACCAAAGAACAGCAGCTCACTTCCATAAATTTCTCTCCCTCTCAAGATCTATGAGTTAATCAAACCTTCTTTGAGCTATCCTCAAACCTTTATGAGCTATCCTAAGCTCAGTGAGCTAACCTAAGTTTCTACGAGCCAACAAGCTTTGTAAGATAACTAAGCTTCTAAGAAAATAACTCGAACTGATTTAAATACAATATGATTTTGTTTCCATATCGTATAGCAAAGGAGTATAGTCCTTATTGATCTCTTCTAACCCTATGACTCACAACTAACTCAATCCGAACTATTACATGTGCAAAAGGATCTAGATTCCTTATCCATTTTATTCAGTTTTTACAAAATAAAACAAATTACAAATGTATGTGACCCTAGGTCTCTTAATATTTCCCTTGACCTTGTGAAGTCATGAATGACTTTGCCCTCTTGATCCTATACTCCTGCATCAACATATTACTAGTACATTGAATACAAAAACCAACTAAGACTATTTGGCACAACTCAATGGTATTTTTGATAAGTGTTTTTATGAAATTCCTTAACCAAATTACATAAGAAAATAAGCCAAAAAAATCAGCAGGATCTGATGGGGGTCATTACAGTTTACTATCCAAATCATACCCCCTTGTATAAAAATATAACCCTCTCACTTTCTTTAGATAAATCTTGTTCATTGGTCATTGTCTCATCATTTTGAGTAGAGATGACAACTGTGTGAATGCGTAGAGGAACCATGCACCACTGTCATTTTTGTACTCAATGGTTACTTGGATTTTTCCATTAGGCCTCAACCAGGAGTAGGTTCCATTCTTTTTGACCTCTGTGAGTTTTTCTCCCAGCTTGGTAGATAGCAGATGGGTGAGAGTAAGCAACTCAGGGGTATCATTAGTTGCATAACCAGTCCAATAAAGGGTAGAGACCCACATACTAGACCTCACACAGACTTCGATCCATACTAACAGATCACAACCTAGTCAAGAAGTACACAATTAGGCTTCCAACACATTTACACACCCTCACGATACCCTTAGTAACCCATAGTAGGTCATGGTACCTTCATACACAGGCTTGGGAACCTTAACAATTTTGAAGGCACTTTCATCTAGTCATGACATTCCTAGTAGGCTTAAGACATGTCACAACAGACCTTAGCAGGCTCAAGACAGGTCATGGTTTTCTCAAGTAGACTTACAATAGTCACGACCCTACCCTAGGGGCCTCCAACAGTCATGGCCCAACCTAAGGGCTTTCAAACAGTCATGACCCAACCCTAAGGGATTCCAAATAGTTACAACCCAGTCCTAGGGATTCCAAAATTACACTAGTGGAAAATTAGAGATTAGTGACTAGAAAAATGACCAAAATCCACATATCAATGACCACTTTTGGTTTGGCGATCGTTGGTGGCTATATTATGGTCTTTTATGACACGGATTTTTATTTTAGGTATTTATAGCATTTCAGTTGGTCATACATTTGGTCATTAATTTGGTCATATATTTGAATCAATGACCAAATATATGACCAAATAAATGACCACATGACAAACTACAATATGACCAAATTTGGTCACGTAGTAAAAGACCGTAAATTAGCCACCAAAACTACTTTTTCGTCATTGATGTCATGTTCCCATTTTGACAACACCATGAAGTAGATAGAACCCCATGGATCCTAGTGACAGATTGAATTAAATAATTAATGAGGGGTTAATATGAGGCAATTAATTAATTAGGAGTGTGCATTTAAATTTATCCATAGTTGCTACCCACTTGGAATAAATAATTATTGAGCATTTACTATTATTGGTGCAATTAATATTTTTATTTGTTATGTTGAATAAATGGAGAAATTGGCCCACCAATTCAAATTAGTGGATAAGGTTGGAGGAATTACTTGGTGTAGAAGTCAAGTAAACACTAGAGTCCAAAAATGATGCCAAAAATGAGAAAAGAGGAATATTTCAGGAAAGTGGCATAAATCTAGAAAGAGGGATAAAATAGGAAAAGCAAGAAAGTATGAAAAGAAGGAAAGTTCATAAAAGAAGGAAAGTCATAAAAAGAGGAAAAATAAGGAAAGTCAAAGACAAGCAAAGAAAGGAAAGTATGTCCACTCATGGGTGACCTATATTTCTCACATGTCACCAAGCCATGTAACTTGCTCAACATGTCAACATTAATTCTATAAAAGAAATAATTTAACTCCCTTTGACATGTTTTTCTATTTTGGTTGATTATTTGATTGCTTGATGCTATGTGAGCATTATTTTTTGAGTGATGCACCTCAGAACCCTGGGAGATTATCCCCATACCTTCCCTCCCCTCTCCTCCAGTCCTCTTATCTTCTATTGCAGGTATGGAGAGATTGATTTAATCCATTGAAGTAATCTTAGATATACTTTGCATCCTCCATCACATTCATATTGATCTCCAATGAAGTCCATGCTTCACCTATGCTCTCAGTCCTTCTCGGGTCATGTTTTGGGCCTCCTTCCTATCATTGTGAGTCTCTTGATATAATGGTAAGTGATTATTTTAATATATGATATATTACACTGATCAATAATGTATTTCTCTCTTTAAATTCAAAAAATTAATGTCCCTTAAGTCCGCATACTCAGTTTAGATGTAAAAGCTTAACTAGCCATCAAAATAAGGGATTTGAGCCTCCTAGTGCAATAATAACTGAGTCTTTCCCATGAGACTGAAATTGAATGGTTTGAT
Organism: Pseudotsuga menziesii; assembly: GCA_001517045.1. NCBI lineage: Eukaryota > Viridiplantae > Streptophyta > Pinopsida > Pinales > Pinaceae > Pseudotsuga > Pseudotsuga menziesii. The sequence goes on along the minus strand of LPNX010023926.1, from coordinate 662,061 downwards.
ATGATGTAATATGATGTAATATGATGTAATAGAATCTCCAAAATTAAATTATCAGGTCTGATACATTGTTGTTCCAAAAATCAAGCTTATTTGCACACCCCTGCTAGATTACTAGCAAATTTTTACTAATCTAGATGTTATTTAATTTGAGTGAGTTATACTCAATGATTTTTAATTATGTAAGTTGATAAATATCACTGACAGAAATTTCTATCCATATATTACCCCTTATCATATATTAATTAAATCCGTATTGGATTTTTGGACCCTCCATTGCGCAGGATTCCAACATGCCAAAATTGCCAAAAAAACCCCAAGTTCTTCCAAAACTCCCTGGAACCTTTTAGATATGCTAAAAATTGTCCAAAAAATTTTCTTATGTTATCTGAAGGCTTTAAAAACCCTCTTTAATTTTCAAAAAGACCCTGGTTGAAAAATGTTGAACTACTCTTCCTAGTTTCACGGTTTGGCTTCCCGGAAGCGTGGAAGTAGGTTTCCGCATAGCAGATTCTGAAACCTAAATGGAACCATATATAAATGTGTTAGAGAAGAGGAAATTATCTATCTGAAATATATTTTATTGCTTCCCACTTCCCACTCCCTTTGCCTGCAATTTATCCCATAAAAATACGTTAATTTCCTAATCAGCAATTTACCAAATTCTTGCAAGAGCAATAACATAAATTTAATTTAAAAAATTGCAGAAAGCTAATATTCTGATATGTACATTAGATCAGGGATATTACAAATGATATGCAAATATTGGTCATTTTTTTGGTCATTTATATCTCATTTTTGGTCACGTATCTCTCAATATTTGGTCATTTTATATGCGAATTTTGGTCATTAGTCTCATTTATTGGTCACTAATTTAGTCATTTTTAGTTGTTTTATGCGTGGTTATTATATTTTAGTAGTTTTAATGGTGTCCGTTATTAATCAATATAAATTTTTAATATGATACTATGTTTAAATTAAAAAAAGAATCATACATTATTTATCATCATCTAATACACATGTGAATTATGTAATGTCACATTAATTAGTTAATTACAACACTTATAAATAATATAAAGTACAACCATATAAGGTTTAAACCGCACAAATTATATTATATCAAATTTAAAGCATTACAATAAATATGAATTTTCTAAAAAACTATCTCCATATAACTTTACATGAAAATCATCTAGTACATCGATGACTTTTCAAAATATTACAATGGATAAACCATCCGACTTGTACTTGGCTGCTAATCCATACTTAGATCCCGTGGTAGCTTCAATTAACTCATACTTAGGAGCTTGAAATCCTCAGCAACAGTCTCTTCATACTCAATGGAAAAACCTCAACAACATGCTCTTCATACTCAATGGCCCAATTAGTTAAGTTCACTCCTGCAAAATCCAATAAAAAACTATTAGTAGAAAAACAATAAACGGTAAAGTAGAAAAACAATGAAGCAAATTATTTATAATGTTCAGTAGCTAACAACAATAACCAACTTCATGTGCAAAATAGGAAAATCTAATCTAACAAATTCAAATTAAGAATTCAAAACAATCACGATTCAAAACACATTAATGTATTATCTTTCATGTAGTTATTTGGTGTACGAGAAATAAAAAACCATTTTGCAATGGTATATACAACAAGATACTTCATACATTAACTCATGCTTACCTATATCAAGTGAGTAATACCAAAGACACTCAATTACTCTAGTTTTGGCATCTTCGGTTGCTTTTGATAGGGAGGAAGAAGTGAGTCTAATTTTTGCTCAGCTGCAGTTATCAACCTATAAAAATAAACTATTGTGAATTAGATTTTATGGCTGTTGTTACAACTGATTTTACCACAAATGGTTGATCACATATTTATGTCCTTCCCTGTCCCTCTGTAGACTCTTTGGACCCCATGGACTAATATTAAGGCTTTGATGTTTCCAAGTTCATCCCTAAAAACACCTGTTTATTGTTGTACGTGACTTTTAATCCCATACTCGCAGATATACGCGGATATTGACCTCAAACCTGCATACATCAGGATGTGTGCATAATTCCAAATATTTTTGTGGAGCTTACCTTGATGTATGTCTGAACCACTTGACTCTTGGCTTTCCATATGCCTCGATATCGCTCGGATTTGACCCTCAATTATATATTTGGAGTGCTATATAAGGAACCCCTTGGATACATTGAAGGAGAGGAATTGAAGAGCAAGGAAACTATAGTCCATTGTTGTCTTAGCTTTCTTATACTCGAGTCTGCATCTCGTTTTCCCTTTGGATCACTTTGTGTTATTCCCAAGATTTCCTTTGCTTGTGAGATTTCTATCGAGAGATGGAGGATTGAGGTGGTGGAGGCCCAGGTGGAGGACTCAGTTTCTCCGGTTTGTAGATGTGCCGACAGAGGTTGTCACTTGTGTAATCTCTGATTTGATTAATAGAAATATATCTTCCTGTCCAATAATGTGAATTTGATGAATATTGAATCCATGGATATGTTTAATTGCTTATACATTGTTGATTATATATTCTAGAGTAGATATAACACCATATTATATAGCATGCTTGTCTTGTTTGCTATTGTTGAGAGCAAATTGCTAGCGCAAGCAGGATTGGAAAAATCTCAACGGGGATCTACTTCAACCATCTGAAATAAGGTATGATTCGAGATCCTTTAGTGTTAGATGTTTGGTTTCTCTTGCATATTGGGAATGGATTGATTTCTGTGATATATCTGTCTGTTGTGGTACACCCCAAGCCATAGGAAGTTTCTCTCTGTAACAGAATTGGCTTCCATACTGGGGAGGTTCCTAGTTGTTTCTTTTTGGGGATTTTTTGGTATTCAATGTACTTGAATTGCTCTGATTTATCTGTTTCTATGTCAAGTTTGGGGGCATGTTTTCTCAGTAGGGTCCTGAAGGAGTAAATTTTGTCTCACCTTGTCTGTTTACCTTATCTTTCTTTTTTTTATTCCAGTACACAGGTTTAGCTTTCACAGTCATGTATACACGTGGGTTTTCCTCGAACAGTCGTGTATGTACGCAGCTTTACTGTGAACAGTTGTGTATGCCTTGATTTTTAGCTTTAGTGGGAGGATTAAGTGTTGCTGGGTGATTTTGGATGATTGTTGAGTCTTCTTGGATGCTTCTGGAGTCTGTTTAAACCCTATGTTTCTGACCAGAGACTATGTTTAATTTGATTTTTTGAAATGTTCTTGTCATTCATTTTCTACTTTTTTGTTTTGGGATTAGCGCATTAGGTCTCTTTTACCTTGGTTATTTGCTTGGTTGTTGTTTGTGAGTGGTTGCAGAGTCTAAGGGTTGTAGAGTCATCTTTTTTGCTTTTATATGAAAAATATTTTGCTTTCTACATAGTTATGCATTGCTTTCATTTTGCATTAGCATGGTACTTGCATTAGGTTTGATTGGTGAATCTTAGTCATATTTTCATATAGGAATGATTGCACTTACATTTGAAGGAAAAATTTTGCACTTCACGTAGTAGCATACCCTATTTTTTCATTCTACATAGTGCATTTGCATTGATTTTTAGGTGTGCATTTTACTTCATTTTGTGTCATAACACCATAAGTTGCACGACCATTACCCTTTGAGTATAACAGCCAACTAAAATCAACGCTTAATAAAATGAATTACACTCTTTTCTTTTCTAGGGTGCATCAATAAGATTATGTTTTAGGGTCTTCAAATAGTTTATTGTAAGTTAATTCTCCAAGACCACTAAACAAAACAATTAGGTTTCTGTCTAGGTGAGAGTGTGAAACCCTTGGTATAATTAGTGTTTCTCAGGACGCTCCTATTACACGGGAGTTAAGCATGAGGCAATGCACACGATTGTGACTGGGATGACCCTCGATTACTTTCTGTGAGCATCGGAGATATTTCCATGATTGTATTCATATCTGGGGGCCTTTGAGGTATTGAATGGTGCACCCCTGGGGTACCAGTTGTGCTTTCAGGATTTGGGCTTTGCTATTTTTCCCATACAGTCAATCTCACCTATGACTGTCCACTTGAGCATTGATTATATTGAGGTTACCTTAGTTGGCTTACCTAGGTTATCGAGGGGGTATTTCCAAAGGTTATTCTGTAGGTGTCTTGTCTAGGTAGGGGTCGAATGACACATTCTCTATATGTGTTGAAGCTGAGGGCCACTATAATTGGTTACAAACCTCCAATTGTTGTGTATGGGAGTATCAATCCTCTCCTATGTGAGACATACCTGCTTCATTTGGGAGCTCACAACCTACCCTTGGTTTTCCTGTTGTTTGGCTTTAGATTTTCTTAGGTGTATGCTTTGTGCATGCTAGTATACTTAGGGTTGCATAGATAGATCGAGTCTTTTATTTTTTTTTATTCATTATGGATCCGAGTGCAGATCCCCGTCACTCTCATCATTTAGTAGGTATTTTGCCTTCTACGTATCCTCCTCCCTTGGGAGAGAGAGCCAGATAGTCTGGGCAGACTAGTCATCACATTGATTCACACAGATATCTCACCATGAGTCGTCATGAGCCTGAGGTATTGAAGCTTCCACCTTCCCTGCCTCCAGTGGTGGAAGTTGATCCTTCAAGCACATATGGAACTCTGCCTGAGTCTGGTCTTGATGGGACTGGACCGTCACAAGATGATTTATCACAGTTTATTGATCACATTAGCTCCAACCCCCAGTATTGGTTATACTATCTGGGTGAAGAGGCTCTCCATGAACCCACCAACACTAGCCACATTAGATATGACATGCCTGATATTCCTGATTTCGGTCCAGCACCTCACATTGAACCAGTTGGTGACCCTGGTACTATGCCTAGTGGCACTTCCATTCCTTTCTATGCGAAGAGTTTTGGTCATAGTAGCCACATTGCACCATCCAATCCTATGGTGGCAATTCCTTCACAAACACAGGCCAGAACTAGAACTAGTGTTCTTCCTCAGGGACCTCAGTCAAGACATGTGAATATTGGGGGTACAAGATACATTCCTTCACATATTCCATCGTCTTCTCAACCTGTTCCCTGGAATGATTTTTTGATGCATCATCTTCCTAACTCTAGTGGTCCTTCGGGTTGTAGTTCAACTTCAAGCCATGTTCATCCTGTGATTTCTAACACTGTAGTATCACAAAGCCAAGTGCCTCCTGTTGTGTCAGCAGGTCATGTACCTGTTTCTGGATCGTCTCACGAAATACCTCGTGGATCATCTCATGGTCCAACTCATGGAGCTTCCCATATACCTAATTATGGACCATCTGATGGAACATATCATGGGACACCTTATGGATCATCCCATGGACCATTTCATGGAGATTCCCATGGAAATTATTATGGACTACAGTATGGACAAAACTATCAACCATATGGGTATGGGTATCAACAACCTTCTTACTCTTCTAATTATGGATTTGTAGCACCTCATAATCAAGGTACTCCACATCACAATGCTTTCATGCAGCCCTTCATGGGTCAAATGGGAGGAGGTTATTATCCCACTGGCCAAGGCCATGGTGTGTATAGAAATCAACCTTATATGAATCAGTCCTACCAGGGAGCGTGGCATCAACCGGCTCAACCTAGGCTCCCTTTCCTTGTGATCTTGAACTTAATTGATTTGTCGAGATTGACGAATGATCATGTTGGTTTATTATCCGACATAGTCGGCAATCCATACCAAGCTTCCTTTGCACATTCCCAAGTTTGAAGGTAAGGCTGGTGAAGATCCTGGTGACCATGTCACAACCTTCCACCTTTGGTGCTCTTCTAATTCCTTACATGATGATTCCATCTGTTTGACGCTATTTCAACGCACCCTCATGGGTCCTGTGGCAAAATGGTATATAGAGTTACCGGGGGGGACCTATACTACATTTTATGACCTTGTCATGACTTTTATTAATCATTTCCAGCTACCCATACGTTACGATGTCGGTACCGAACTCTTGTCAACCTTCTAGCAAGACAAAGACACGCATATTTTGGATCAGACTCAAGAGTGGTGTAGACAAAAACGATTAATTAAATCCTTTATACCACCAGAGTTTCTTCTAGAGTGGTTCCTCAAGTAATTATTACCTTACATCGCGAAGGATGTTTCTACATCCGGAGTTCAAAATGAGGACCAAGCTATTTTTAGGGCTCAAGAGTTGGATTTGATCTGCTCAATCTGGACTCTTGTATGAAATTATCCTGAATGCTCCAAGATCCAATTTCGACCCCAAGATCAAACATGGGCCACATGCCAATGGTATTGTTGGATCCACAATTACCAAACCTGCAGACTCGATTACAAAAAAAGTTAGCCAGTTATCGATTAACCAATTTGTGTCGAGAAAAGCTACAGCTTTGTCTCAACCTACCCAATTAGTGAGTGTACTCTTCGTGTAAACGTTGAACCCAAAAGGAAACCAGCAGCCTGGAAGGCATAAAAAGAAAGGAAAAAATAATTGTAAGGGTGGGAATAAAAACGAAAATGGTAATAATAATGACAAGAACATGAATAATGTTGGGGGGTATAAGCATCCTAAGCGTAAGGTGAATTTTCCTTGTAATTTGTGTAAGAATGATCACCTCATTCACTTGTGCCCTCGTGTGGAGGATGCCTCAAAATTCATAGTACAGGTCCCAACTATACTTACTAATCCTTTACCTAGTAATCAAAATATGAAGCCGAGGACCATTGATCCTAGTTGTGCCTCTAGTGGAACTCAAAACCCACCAGAGGTCGCTCCTAGTCATGGTTGTATCAACATCATGAAAGATACCAAAGTTGTGACACATGCAAAATATTATGGTTCATCACAACCAGACCTTGGAAAAGAACCTTATCCACCTGAGAGCTCTTTGTGAATTGAAAAACCTACGGATAAACCTGAAGTTCCGCCTTGCATTCTTAAGGGAGTCTTGAAGCACTCGAGGAAAAATCCTAATGCTCAAGCCACCCATAACTATTTAGTTGTCGAGGATTTGGGCCAGAATCCTTGTGTGATGTCCACATTAGAAGTACTTTAGGCTTGTCCATCATAGAGAAATGCATTGCTATCTACTCTTGGGGTTAGTGATGATACCTCTTCCTCCATGATTAAATTTTAAACTTGTGGAATCCCGCCTAGCTTTCCTTACTACGTGTCTCTTTTGATTCATGTAGAGTGTCTCAACAACACTATCATGCTTACTTTTATTGATGAAGGTGTTGTCGCTTTCATAATGTCTTTGTCTTGTTGGAAGGGTTTAGGTTCTCCCACGTTGTCTCAATCTGCCAACATGTTGACTGCTTTTTATGGCATGTCATTTTGTTTGTATGGTATACTTCCTTCTCTAGAGTTACAACTAGGAGGGAAGACTGTCGCAATCAAGGTCAAGGTGGTTGATGTGCCACTTAACTACAATCTTTTGCTGGGTAGGAACTAGGTGTACAACATGCAAGTTGTAGATTCTTCCCTATTTCGAGTAGTTTGCTTTTTGTTTAATGGAAATATCGTTACTATTGATCAAAATTCTTTCCAGAATCCGAGTGTTAACGCATCATCGAGATCTTCTATCCTAATTATTAACCATTCTCAGCTGGCAACTCTGAATGTGGGTGTGGGTATGTATCCTTCTCTTATGGGAACCTTTAGTTTTCCTACACCCATTCTTATGATTGGGTCTAGACTTGGTGTGGATTCATCCTCATTAGATTCGGTATCTTTTCACACTACTCATATGGAAGATCCTTCGATTCTTCCTTCACCGAGTACTTCAAGTGTGCCTGTCGAGATAGACATGTCGTTTCCTGCAACAATGGTGGTGTATCAAGCGAATCTTGATCATGTTGTAGAGCCTAGTCCTTCCTCTTTGTGGATGGAAGAGGAGGACCCTTATGTGCTTCCTGCATGTGAAATAGAGTCATCTGACTCTCAGGACTTCCTTGATGATGTTTTTTCGTCGGATGAAGCTATTCTTCAGGCCATGTCTGGGATTTAACAACCTTGGGAAGAGTTGCACCATAGATCATATTTCCTTCCTGAGCTTGATCGTTTAGAGTGTGATGACTTTAGGGAGATTCTAAGCGAGAAAATTGGAGCCCTGTGGTCCGACATGGCTAACCTGTCACCAACGATTCCTATCAATCTTTCTCGTGATCCAGGTAAGATTGAGAATGTCTACATTGGGGCAGGTTGTTCCCCCGATGAGATAAAAGAGTATGCCAAGTTGTTTAAGGAATTTCGTGATATTTTCACTTGGTCATATGAATAAATTCCAGGTATAGACCCTCATATTGTTGAACATGAAATCAAAACCTATCTGGATGCAAAATCGGTTCGACAGCATTTGCATGCTGTGAATCCTAGAAAAGCACTCGCCATTAAAGCTGAGATCATAGAAACTGCTCAAAGCTGGTTTTATCTATCACATTCCCTTGACAGAGTGGGTTTCAAATCCCATTCCGATGGATAAGAAGCAGGGAGCGATCCGAATATGCACTGATTTTTGTGATTTAAATTGAGCCTGTCCTAAAGATAATTTCCCTACACTGTTTATTGATCAAATTTTGGATGAGTGTGTGGGAAGTGAGGTATTTTATTTTATGGATGGATTTTCTAGATATAATTAGATACAAATTAAGTCTTAGGATCAACACAAAACTGCATTTATTTGTCCTTGGGTAACTTTTGCATATCGAAAGATGCACTTCGGCCTTAAAAACGCCAGAGCTAGATTTCAGCGGGCCATGACCTTAATCTTCCAGGATCTTAAAATGATTATTGAAGTATATTTGGATTATCTCTCTGCTCACTCTCACTTGAGAGTGCGGCATCCTTACCATTTGCGATTAGTGTTCTAAAGATGTCGTCATTATCAAGTTCGTTTAAACCCTCATAAGTGCATATTTTGCGTGATAGTTTGTTGTTTACTAGGATTTATCATGTCCAAGGAGGGTATTAGAGTCGATCCCTTGAATTTGGAGTCAATACTTCAATTGTATCCCCCACATAACATTCGACAAAGTCAATGTTTACAAGGTATGGTGAACTTTTTACAGAGGTTAGTGGTCAATTTTTCCAACTTGACTAAAGGCTTCATGCGTTTGTTGAAGAAGGAAACCCCTTTTTACTGGGACGAGTGAGCCCAAGAGTCTTTATATGCTCTTAAGAAATCCTTGGCAATGGCCTCCGTGCTCAGTCCACCAGACTATAGCCATGATTTCTTGATTTATGTGGCTGCGTCTCAAGAGACGATTGGTATGGTATTGGTTCAAGAGGATGAGGAGCTCCATGAGCATGTCATATATTATTTGAGCCGAAACCTTATTGATGGGGAACTTCACTATTCCCATGTGGAGAAGCTAGCATTAGCTATCGTTCATGCGGTTCAGCGTTTGAGACATTACATTCTCCTTCGCCAAACTTTGGTCCTAGCTCACATCAATCCATTTCAGTTCATCCTCACTAGAAGGATGGTTGGGGGGGAATATAATAAGTGGATTATGATTTTGCAAGAGTTTGATCTCGATTTTGTTTTGGTGAAATCGAAGAAATCGTTAATCTTTGCTGAGCTCATATAAGATTTCCCAAATTTGAAGGAAGAGGAGGTTTATGAGGATTCTTTTGTCGATGAGCATATATTCCTCATCTCAACGGTTGACCCTTGGTACATGGATGTTATTGTGTATTTGCAAACATTGAAGGTCCCCACTCACCTCTCATGGGATGAGCAACAATGACTACATCATGTAGAGAAGAACTACCTCATAGTGGATGATACTTTGTACCATCGTGGGGTGGATTCCATTTTACGTTGTTTTTTAACTCATGATGAGGCTAAGGTCGTGCTTAATGATTGCCACAGAGGGACATGTGGTGGTCATTTATCTAGACTTCCTATAGCCCAAAAAATATTAAGAGCTGGCTATTTTTGGCCGTCTATCTTTAAGGATTGCGTTAATGCAATCAAGAAGTGCCACCCTTTCCAGGTGTTTGCATATAAAATGCGCTCATGTCCCACCCCTTTGTATCTTATTGTCACCACTGGTCCCTTCACTAAGTGGGGGCTTAATTTTATGGATTACAACCCAGATTCGGCTAGGGGGCACCATCATATTATTGTGGTTGTTGATTACTTCACGAAATGGGAAGAGGCTATTCCTATAGTTAAATCTGACGGTGAGACAGCCACGGATTTCATATTTAACTAGATTATCACCCGATTTGGCATTTTAAAAGAGCTTGTCACTGACCATGGTAGGCACTTTCATAACAAAATGATGGAAGAGTTGGCTTCCAAGTTAGGGTATAAGTAAGAGCACTCCTCTTCTTATTACCCTCAAGCAAATGGACAGTTTGAAGCAGTGAACAAGTCACTTAAGTCCATTCTCTAGAGAACCATCGTACAAAGTAAGAATAATTGGCATATCATGTTGTATCGTGCTTTGTGGGCCTATAGAACTGTAGTTAAGACTGCCACTAGTTTTTCTCCCTATCAGCTTGTGCATGGGGTGGAGTCAGTATTATCAGTTGAATGTGAAATCCCTTCTCTGAAGCTAGCTATGGAGCTTTTACCAGACACTTCCGCATTGGAAGAATGTTTGGTCCACTTAGAGCAGCTTGATGAGCAGAGTTGAGATGCCTTAGTGGCTCTAGAGGTTAACAAGAATTGTGTTAAGGTACAATATGATAAGTTTGTCCATCCTAGGAGGTTAGTAAAGGTGACTTGGTCCTTTTGTGGGATCAAGCTAAGGAACACTTGGGGGCAGGAAATTTTAATACCATGTGGTATGGTCCTTACATGGTTAAACGTGTCTTAGAGAAAGGTGCCTATTAGCTGGTTGATTATGAAGGGACAACCTTGGCAGAGCTTAGAAATGGTCTCTATCTCAAAAAATACTATGCATGATCTTAAGCCAAGGTTGATTTTTATATATTATTGTACAGTTTTGCATTGCATAGTTAGGTTTTCATATGGTGATCGGGTTTGTTGGATAGCTTTTGTTTTTTATAGAAGATGTCAATGGAGTCTTTCATTTACATAGGATTTGCTGATGGTTCTAGCTGCCACACTCAAAACTCAACTTCGGTTGCTTAGGTGATCTATACTCCTACAGGTCAAGTGTTGTCTTCAGGAGGAATATGTTTATGGCCTTCGTCAAACAATGTTGCTGAATATAGTGTCGTTATTGAGTTATTGTGTGATTCCATTTCGCATGGTGTTCATTCTCTTGAGGTACGTCTTGATTCGTAGTTAGTGGTTTGACAACTTAATGTCTTGTATCATATTAGGGATCCGACATTATTACGAAGATTCTTATGTGTTAGATTTCTAGAACGGCAATTTGAGAGTATAACATACATTCATGTTCTGAGAGTTTTTAATCAAGTTGTTGATTCATATGCTAACTATGTGTTAGATTGGAATTTTTGTCACGGACCATAAGCATATCACAAACACATTTTACACATTTAGATAAAATAAAAATCGATCATCATAAAAAAAAATCATTATGTTCAAAAAGTGACGTCATAATACATAAGTGTCATATACAAAATTGGGGCTTCCGAGCCACCAAAATATACTACACCATCATACAAAAATGAATACACCCAGGTATCTAAGCTTGAGGTGGAGGAGGGTGTTTATCGTGGTAGCACACTATGGCTCTAGCTAGTCGGTGAAATAATAGAACCCATGCTCATGGTACTCCAACCACCTGGCGCTACATGGCCTTAGGAAAGTCCTCGACTTGCACCATGGGTATTCTATGTTTCAATCGAATGAAGTTCGTGTAATTATTTGGAGTGTCCTCTTTGTATATACACCCATGATCTCATCACCTCTTCCCCTCCATCTATGATGAGAAAAGCCATCTGGCCATCGTGGTCCTACATCTGCATATACATGATAGATTGTCCCTATGTGTCATCACACCAAAAACATGTCTTTTGATTTCACATATAAAAAAACACAAAAAAATTTAAATAATTCAAAATGAAAAGTGGGTTTGGGATTCTTTACATATGTCTTCATAAGCCACTCCTGGTGGTAGGGGCATGTCTGGATCACCGTGGAATTCAATCCCTGCATAGGGATAGTCATCTATGGTGATCAACTATCTCTGCCACCATGGAAATAACTCTGTTGGGTAGGGATTAGCCACCCTGCCACCTCCCAATTTGCACATGAAATTTTCCCAGCGTAGTTGATCTAGATCCTGGACTCCATGTGGAGCAATATATACCCTAGGGCTTATCCATGGCACCCACTCAAAGAAGAATGTGCTCAGTGTGTTTCCAAACTCGAAGTTTCACACCCTGCCCATCTTGCAGTCACTGAGTTGTTTTTTCATGTTGCTCAACAACATAGTACTCCAATCATATACTGTAGGTCGCATACACTCTACTACATAGAAAATCATTGGTCATGATGCCTAGTGGAGAGAAGCCAAACCTGCAATATTTCCTAAGGCCAAAAGTATGGCTTTTAGCCCCAGAATCTGAATAGAGTTTGTTGGGATTTGACTCCCAACCTTCTCTGTATTTGGAAGTCAGTGCATAGCTATGTACTCATCTATGGTAATCTCGCCACCTAGCCCATGGGATCATTGGTTCACCACCTCCCATCATTGGGACAAACCTGTGATGAAATATATGTCCTCAACCTCAATGCTAAGTGACATCCCATCAATCTGAAATGTTTCAGATTCTGGATCCCAGTAATCTACCCGCACATTAGAGGAAATTTTGGGTCTAAAATGGTCCTTATAAGAAAACGCGCCAATAATAAATTTTGTGAGTTGGAATTCAAGAACCAATATAATTTCAATAAAATGAGTCAACCATAATGGTTGAATTGACATATTTGTCATAAAAGAAAACTACTTTTTTTGTTCGTATTTTCGACATATCTCCCTGTTTTTTACTCAAATTTAAGCAAGAGAGCTCGTTGGATGTGGAATTTAATTCCACATCCAACGAGTACCCACACTGCATACTTTTGATGGACCACATCCAACGAGCTCTCCCGCTCAGAATTTGAGTAAAAACACAAGGAGATATGTTGAAAATACGAACCAAAAAAGTATTTTTTTTCATTCTTCCCCAAAATTAATAACTATTATTTTATTATTTTAACTATTATTTTATTATTTTCCTTAGGAGGCCCATTTTAGACCTCAAATTTCCTCTAATGAGCTGGATTAGTCTTGGCTTTTCTCTCAAGGTTCCAAGACACCAAAACTTGGATAAGCCACATTCCCGTAATGCTTGTTGAGCCATGAGATTAGCTTGAACAGATTCCTCACCATCACCATGTTCCCTCTCTCTCCACTCTATACCATCCTGCACAAAAACCAAGTTTTTTATTATGATTTTCCCATTAAATCCTTGTGCGCAGCCCTATACGCAACTATTTGCAAAACAGCCGCATATGTACACGAGTTTTGGGGCATTTTCCACGTATGGTGAGCCCTATACGTGGAAAAAATCCCAATTTATACGTGGGCCAAAACGCCCAAGTTTGGATGGCCCAAAAAATTAATTTGACCATGAAAATTGAAAAAATTTATATCAAAATGCAAGAGAGGGGCAAGGGAATCTACCTGGATCAAACGGGGAGGGATTCCGTCGGACGATGCTCCCGAAATTCGCTTCTGAAGTTCTGAGCTCAAATGCACTATGTTGGGTAAAAATTCAAAATGGTATGAAAAGTTTTAAAATTTTCACTATTTTTAGAAAAAAATTGAAATTTTTTCCCACTTTCTATAGTTTTTTACCGTTTATGACCATTTTGGACCATTTGAAATAATTTGATGTTGTAGTAGCCCGTTTTGAGTGCGGTGTGACCGTATCTTTGACCTGTTCGTGCCTATTTTAGGTATTATTTCTAAACTGGCATTTAGGTTAGGTTTTCACATTCATTTGCACTTTGCATAACCTTATGACTGTTTCATCTTAACCCTAGCTACGAACCCATTATATCTTGTCACAAAACCTTCTTGTTGTTTTAAAAGTGGCATGTTGTGAATGGTAGAGATTTCCCATACATGGGTACCCTGGTTAGATCATGTTTTGCATTTGGTGCCCATGCTGACATTTCTCCTTTAGGGTGTGGGAGTCCTTTGTATAGTACCACCATGACTTTGATCAAGAACTTCATACTCCTCTTGAACTTTATGCTGGCCTTTCCTTGTGGAATGCCCTTGTATATGTCAAGTTGTAATTGCATTATCATGAGTTTTTCTTGCCTTATTGAGCCTTATCCCGGCTTCCCTGACTTTGATTATCAGCCATATAGCCCGAGCTTGTTACATGTCTATCTAGGAAGAGCCTTTTTACATATCTTTTGCAACTTGATACCCCATTTTTTTACTGGGAGGGGACCTTCCCCTGAGTGTCGTTATCCTACACATGTTTCCTTGCATTGAGCATAGGTATGTTATGCTTCTTGGAACTATCTTATTTGACCCCTGACACTCATCTCCTCCTAGATTTATAACTATAAAGCACTTTTATTCTTTTTCAAGATTTTCAAAATATCTGAAAAAGTCCAAAAAAATCAAAAAACCAAAAATCCAGAAAAGAAAAGATGTTATCTTTGGTAGCAGTTGAGTTGTGTTTCCTTTGAACAGAGCACTCTATATCACATCCGTTGGTTGGGTTATTAATTTGACTTTAGGAGTTGTACTCGTTCCTCTAATTTTATCTCCACTGACTGGTTAAGCTTCCAGTCCCTATGGAGCCTCTGTTGATGCCTCATGCGTCACATAGATGTCCTAGTTTTCATATCGAGTCCATGATGCTTATCTTTAGTCACCATTTTCCTTTATGCTCTTGTTCGAAGGAAGTTTAAGCCTGAGTCGGCCATTCCTTAGTTATCTTGACTTTGCATGTCGATAATTCCCAGTATTATTACTGGTTCATGCACATCTTGTTTGATTCCTTCCACATTATACAGCATTGCTGAGTACCTCATGTTGGTTGATGGGGGATGCCTTAATGCCCTCCTTCCAGCGGATTCCATCCCATCGAATTCAGATCATTTATTCTAGGATAAGAGTCTAGATTCATTTGAGTGCCTTGAGACTTACAGTCATCAGAGGCAGGTTCTCTCACCGTCGATAGTTTGGGGAATACATCAATGTCCCCTGGTCGATGGATTCTTCCAAATGTTTGACCTCAACACATTTATTCACACTTTTTAGATTGCACTCTAGTACCTTGGTTCCCATTTTCATTATCGGTGGGTGATATCGCGTCTATTAACGGTATACATCAATGACCGGTAATCATACGATGGACTACTATGTTCGACCTCGACACCTCTATTAACATAGTAGGACATGTACTCATAGCAGTTTGTGTAGAAGACTTTCCATATTGATGGCATTCCACATATGCTACCTCCTTGATCATGCCAATGTTCATGAGATTTCACCTCTCATTATTTTATTCCAGTGTATGTAAGATATATTCAAACATTATGGAGATCTTGATCCATCCATTGTATATCTTCAGCCATCATGGAGATCTTGATCCATTGTATATCTTCATCATGGAGATTCTGATCTATTATATATTGTACGTGGTGATGACCACACATGTCACATTTTGTATATCATGCCTATTCATGGCCATTGTACTATTATGTATTTGGGATTGCTATATGTATTGGTAGTCATATGCAAAGATTGATTATTATACTATACTAATGGATGGATGATTATTCCACCTGGTTCTTCATCACTCCACTTCTGGGATGGATTTATAATTTATTTTGGCCATCATGTTACCCCTCTAACCTCACACATTTGGGGGCATCTGTTACAGCTGATTTTACCACACATGGTTGATCACATATTTATGTCCTTCCCTATCCCTCTGCAGACTCTTTGGACCCCATGGACTAATATTATACTTTGATGTTTCCAATTTCATCCCTAAAAACACATGTTTATTGTTGTACGCGACTTTTAATCCCATACTCGCGTATATACATGGATATTGACCTCAAACCTACATACATCGAGATGTGTGCAAAAGTCCAAATATTTTTGGAGTTTTTTTTTATGTGTTTCTAAACCACTTGACTATTCGCCTTCCATATGCCTCGAAATCACTCGGATTTGACCCTCCATTACCCCTTTGGAGTGCTATATAAGGAACCCTTTGGATACATTGAAGGAGAGGAATTGAAAAGCAAGGAAACTATAGTCCATTGTTGTCATAACTTACTTACACTTGAGTCTCCATCCCTTTGTCCCTTTGGAGCACTTTGTGTTCTTCCCAAGATTTTCTTTTCTTGTGAGCTTGCTATCGAGTGATCGAGGATTGAGGTGGTGGAGGCCCAGGTGGAGGACTCAATTTCTCCGATTCGCAAACATGCCAACAGAGGTTGTCACTTGTGTAATCTCTGATTTGATTAATAGAAATATCTTTTCAAGTCCAATAATGTGCATTTGAATGAATATTTAATCCATGGATATGTTTAATTGCTTATACATTGTTGATTATATATGCTAGAGTAGATCTAACACCATATTATATAGCATGCTTGTCTTGTTTGCTGTTGTTGAGAGAAAATTGCTAGTGCAAGCGGGATTGGAAAAAGCTCAACGAGGATCTACTTCAACTGTCCGGAATAAGGTATGATTCGAGATCCTTTAGTGTTAGATGTTTGGTTTCTCTTGCATATTGGGAAGGGATTTATTTCTGAGGTCTATTTGTCTGTTGTGGTACACCCCAAGCCATAGGAAGTTTCTCTCTGTAATAGCTGCATAAACATAATCCAAAGAACCCCAAAGACTAACAATTTTATGAGCACATTATACCTCAGGAAACCGTTCAGATCAAATAAAAATATTTGTTTATCCCCCTAGACTCTTGCATCCTTGTTAAGTGTTGATAAAAGTCTAGTGGCATGCTCACTAACAATAGAAGATGAGGTTGCTGCAATTATTGTTACAATAAATTTGATCAAACTCTTTCTAGATGCCCTCGTGTCATGCGATGGATCATGTGACACAAATTCATCCTCATCAACACAATCAAGCTACTGAATTTGTTTGGAAACAATAGAAAAAGGATGGAGAGGAAAAGATTTCTAGTGAAACTCTTCAAGGATAGTGTTAGTATCTAGAAACAATAGAAAATTCGCTACTTCTATCCAGGTATCTTTAGGGGCTACATGGGATGACTAAAATATAGTGTTGATCAAAAGTGAACTTTCCACAATATGATTTGAGGCAAAAATTTGATGGATGCCATGTATGAACTTCGACAGACACGTGTCTGTTATTCGACAACAACGATTTTTTTTGTCGTTGGTGGGACTTCATCAAATATTCGACTAACTTTCAAACCTTGTCGACATTTCGACAGAGTTTCAAGCTAATTAGGAGAAGTATTTCATCACTAATTCGTCAAATTTTTTATGACTACTATCGTTGGTTATCCAACTCATGTTTGAACCCCATCAGGATATGGGTAGGGGACCATCATATGTTGGGGAAGTCTTTGCATCCATGTAGTGTCGAATTTTTTACTTTTTATGGTCGAATTTCTGACCTTTTATGGTTGAATTTTTGACTTCTTAGTGTCGAATATTTTACTTTTAGTGTCAAATTTCTTACTGCTTACTTTTCCAAAGGCATGGAAACTTTGTCGGAATGTGTGTTGAATTTTTGACTTCTTAGTTTGTCAGAGGCATGGAAACTTCATCGGAATGTGTGTCAAATTTCCGAATTCTTAGTTCTTCGGAGGCATGGCACCTCCGTCGAATTGTAGCCACCGTGAGTCGGATATCTGATGAAATCTAAACATCGGAACTTGAGCAGCGTCATCGGCTTGCCATGATATCCGATGAGTGCTCCCACTAATTTTATATCAAATAACCGACAAGAAACTATATATTAATAATAATAAAAATCACTGATATCATAATATATAAACAGGTTGTTGTTGTTTAAACATATTCTAGATATTAAACATTGACTTTATCACTAAGGTCTAACAGATGGCCACAGTGTGTTTTGTCACAAAAAAAATAGTCAAGCATGTGTTTGATATAGC
>LPNX010023926.1:605928-636423 GCA_001517045.1 Pseudotsuga menziesii | reverse complement strand
GGGGGGGGGGGGGGGGGGGGGGGTAAACGATACTGAAACTGTATTTTTTTGAACAATTTGAAAACCATTTCTTGTTTCTAGATACATTTACAAACATGTTTTTCATTTTCCTATTTTGTGGTTAACAATTTGCAACAAATTATTTCAATTCATTGCAATTGCAACTGAATGAAGGATATAGCAGGATTTATTTGTGAGATGAAGAATACTTTTGTTTTGTTTCTGAGAATGACACATACATACATAATAACTAATAAATATACATACATAATAAATCCAATTTACACATACATAATCCATCTTACACATACATACATAATAATACCCTATTGAATCTCACTTTCGGGGTTGGACGAAACCCTAGTTTGACATGCACATCCTTGGAATGTAGAGTGATACATGTGGGTTCTCCATGTTGGTTACTTGTATGTATACTTGTCCTTATATTATGTTATCCTCCCTCACCTACTTGCATATATAATGGTGGAGAAATATCTAATATTCATTCATCATTTGTACCCTTCATGGTACTTGTCTTGGAGACTTAGGGTTAATGTGTAAACCTTAGGAAAAGACAAGAGATGATAAACGTCGTAGATGTTCTTGGAGAGCTTGATCATTTGTGATGTTAGGATTTTTATTGTGATGACTAAGGTTTGTGTTATACATGTAATCCCTACAGAAGAATACACCATTGTCGATGATGGTTATTATGTCTATTGTTGTAACACTAAGGTTTCTACCCTAGTAGAAGACATGGAAAGTAGGTTTAATACCTTGTATGCTTTTTGGATATTTATTTTTATGGTAGGTAAGGATAGGAAAATATCATAGAATTATTTTATTATTGATGCTACATGGAATTCTTGATGTGTATGATGATGTAAGAGTGGAAGAATTAGGGTTTGAGGATTCAAACCCTAGGACATGATAGTATATTTGGAGGCCAACATTACATTTGTCTTTCCACATATGTATACGATTTAACATGGCTAGGGTGTGAAAACCATGAGGAAGGAAACCATGCTAATGTGGAGAGTTTGTGACACAATATTGTGGTTTAAGCCAAGGAGAACTTGTTAATGTTGGTTCTTACTAGTTGGAGATATTTGGTGGTGGCTAGGGTTTTCATGATTTCCCTAGCAAGGGTTTTGGAGAGGTTGAAAAATTGTACCATCTTTGTGAAAAGGGTGTGGCATGTACATGTACTTAATTATGACAAACTCATATTTGAAGTTTTTATCTATCCAATACCAATGTAATTGCATATTTGATTTTCATCTTTCATTGTCTTCTTGATTAAGTAATTTTAAAAACTTGTTGTTCATGCTAATTTGACATATTAAGGGTTGAAATTGTTGAGTGATTTGACAAACACCTTAAAGATAATAAGGCATACTTAATATTGTAAATATGCAATAATTAAAGTGATTTCAAATATAGTTTATCTTTAGAAAAGTGTTCCTAAAATAATTGAAACTTGTTGGCATACATTTGATATCCTTACTCTTGCAATTCATAGTTTATTGGGGTACATGTAAAGTGAAATATCATCCATATTTTTATAGTATAATTTATATTCAAGATCATATGAAGGTTGAATATTCATAAGAATTGAATACACGAAAACTTTGGTGAGAAGTGAAACTTGAAAATCACATTAAAAGTTAGAATTTCCAAATTTATACAAGTTAGCATGAATTTGTACTAAGAAATGTTCCTCCTATGGGTAAAATGGCCTTTGTTAAACCTACCTCCTTTTCCTAGGAAAACATGCCCATGACAATTCATGCTTATTTCTCCAGAATGTGCATATTTCCAATGTGCAAGTAATTTCCATTCTGTATTTTTTTTCTTTACTATTTTCACCACCAAATAACACTATGACATCATGTTTTCCTTGTAAAAAATTTCACCAACATTATCCAAAAAATGGCACCAGAATATTGTGTGCAATAAATGACCTTAAATTGCCATAAAATTATAGCATACTTCATGGAGGTTAGTGATGGACCTAAGCACATATATTGAGGAGGAGAATGGGAGATTTTTGACGACATTGGTACATAAGCAATGGGTATATGAGAGGGCATTGGGCACACAATTAGAGAAACAAATTACACAAGGGAACTTGGAAACCAAGACAACATGGAAGAGGGAGTGTATGACTAACACCCTATTGGATACCAAACCATCTTGGAGGAATGTAATTGATCCCACTATCTTTACTTGGATGTAATATCACTTTTGGTGTTGGACAAAACCATAGTTTGGCATGCACAACCTTGGATTGTAGAGTGCTCCATGTGCGTTCTCCATGTTGGTTACTTGTAGGGAAACTTGTTCTTATTTTATGTTATCCTCCCTCACCTACTTGTATATATAAGGGAGGAGAGATATCTCATATTCATTCATCATTTGTACCCTTCATGGTACCTGTCTTGGAGACTTAGGGTTCATCTTGAAACCTTAGGAGAAGATAAGGGATGATAATTGTATTAGATGTTCTTGGAGAGCTTTCTCAGTTGTGATGTTAGGTTTTTTTGTGATGACTAAGGTTTGTTTTATACATGAAAAATATATAGAATAATACACCATTGTCGATGATGGTGATTATGTATCTTGTTGTAACACTAAGGTTTCTACCCTAGTAGAAGACACAAAGAGTAGCAGCTTTAACACCTTGTATGTTTTTGGATCTTTATTCTTATGGTATGTAAGGCTAGGAAAATATCATAGAGTTATTTTATTCTTGATGCTACATGGAAGTATTGATGCTTATGATGATGTAAGAGTGGAAGAATTAGGTTTTGAGGGTTCAAACCCTAGGACATGAAAGTATATTTGGAGGACAACACTAGTTTTTTCTTTCCACATACGTATATGATTTAACATGTCTAGGGTGTAAAAACCTTGAGGAAGACAACCATGCTAATGTGGAGATTTTTTGACACAATAATGTTGTTGAAGGCAAGGAGGACTTGTTAATGTTGGTGCTCGCTAATTGGAGATATTTGGTGGTGGATAGGGTTTTCAAGATTTCCTTAGCGAGGGTTTTGGAGAGTTTGAAAAATTGTACCATCTTTGTGAAAACGTTGTCGCATGTACATGTACTTAATTATGAAAAACTCATATATGAATTTTTCATCTATCCAATACCAATGTAATTGCATATTTAGGTTTATTTAGGTCTATCCAATATCCAATACCTTAACTTGTAGGTTTAGTGGATTTAACCTTGTCCTTTGGATTGTATCATATGATTAAGTTGTAATTGCTACTTATTTTGTTCCTTAACTCCCCCCAGATCCCTACTTCTTCATTTTAGTTTTGTTTAAGTTTTTTCTCGTTGTGTTTTATTTCCTTTGAGGGATCTATAGAATGTGTCGTGGCCCAAGTTTTAATACTTTTATCTTCTATTCCCAAATTTAGGACATAGATGAATTGATATTGGTGGACCATGAGTATATTTCTAGGACTATGAGTGTTTGATAAAGTGAACCAAGCATGATTATAACAAATAGTGAATGGGCCAAGATATCTATCCCTAGTGACTAAGAGAGAGGTTTTTTTGTGAGAAGATCTCTATCACTTAT
This sequence comes from Pseudotsuga menziesii, assembly GCA_001517045.1. Classification (NCBI taxonomy): domain Eukaryota; kingdom Viridiplantae; phylum Streptophyta; class Pinopsida; order Pinales; family Pinaceae; genus Pseudotsuga; species Pseudotsuga menziesii. The sequence continues at coordinate 632,827 of LPNX010023926.1, read as the reverse complement.
GAAAGGTCTTGATTGACTTCAGGTCTATCGAGATTCCATGTTAGTAATTACATGGATGAAGAACAATCAAAAAATCCATAAAGTGACTTTATAACCTCTGTCTATATAGATCAAGGAAAATTCACATCTTTTTGATATGATCACTTTTGACCATATATAGAGATCTGGGGAAACCCTAGGTTTGTATCTACAATCTAATAAGATTTGAAAAATGTATCTATTATTTTGACAATGATTCTATTACAAAGAAAACCATTCAAAACCGACAACAAGGAACCTAACATTTTCAATAAACAAAACATGTTGTCCATGTTTTTGGACTTCTAAGCATATTTGATAATTTCTAAGCATATCAGATATATTCTATTATTGATTCAAGCAAGTTAAAATTATAGGGAACAAAGAATGGTAGAAATTGAGTAAGTATGGAATACAAATAAAATTAACTGAAGCAAAATATGTATGATAATTAGGAATATGTTTCCTATACTATTTATAATTTTATTTGTCACAACTTACCTTGATTTTTGTAGCTTCACATTGTCTTCTTCTGCTTTACATTTCAAAACATCATTCAAAATACTACAAATATATTCATGTTTCAATAATTTCATGTTAGGACCCATCAAATAAAAAATTTCTTGTTTATGAAAATAACAAAACCAATCTAAATAAATACAATACTATTACAATGTAAATTAACACACTATTCTACTATTCAAGTAAAGTAATTGGTAATAAGAGATCACCTACGGAAACATGGAGAACCACAACACTATGTATATAAGTCCATCGATCACATCAAAATGCCATTTTTTTCCTATGGATTATGAAAATGTTTCCCAACTCTATCTGTAACAAGTTCCAATGGATGAGTCAAATAGCAACAGTAAAATTTAAACACTACAATTATAGAAATAACTATTTTTAATGTATATGTCCTTACCATTCATTGAGCTCTTCTTTGTTTCAAGAATAATTTAATATTCTCTACTAAATAGGACCAACCACATGAAGGTGGAATCTCTTATGGCCCCTACCCCATCACATCACTCTCAATTCCCCACACCCAATGCATCTACGTGAAAATAAAAATTTACTGCAAATATAGCTGGAAAAAACTTTCATTAAACCATTCATTAAATCATTCAGTAAACCATTCAATCATTCAATAGCTGAAAAAAACATTCATTTAATCATTCATTAAATTATTCATCAAACCAGTCATTTAGTCAACAACCAATAAAAACATTCAGTAAACCATTCATTAAACCATTCATTTAACCATTCATTAATTAAACAGAGGAAAAAAAGCATGCACTACATTGTGTTATAAAAAATAATTACTCAAAATTTCTTAAGTCACTTCCTTTTTACTTTTCTTCTCTTTACATATTTAGCAAGAAGCACATCTTCTAGAATCTTCTCATCAGTCTCCCTAGTAGATTGCTCGTCGGGTTGAACTTGTGGCGAGGGGCTCGGATTTGTTGCAATATTGTAAAAATGTTTCATTAATTTACTTTTTTTTATAATTACAAATAATTCATTTAAAAAAACATTACAAAGTTGTTTTTTACCTTTCGTGGGAAAATTATCGTGTTCACCATTATCTTGTATAGGCCCAACCTGCTCAGTGTTACCTGCATCTACATGCTCTGCAATTGAATTGTAGAAAACTAGAATTAATGTTCATCATCTACAATTATCTATACAAAACAGTAGCATATTAATAAATTCATTACCATGAATCGAAGCATGATCTTCGACTGGTTGGTTTACATCGTCGACATTAACGGGATCATTACTTTCCTGCTCAAAAAATAATAAATAGTTTATGCTGATTTTTTTCAACAAATAAATTGCATGAGAATTAATAAATTTTGATTAAACTATATAGTTTTATATACCTATGCACCAGATGGATCAGCAGAAGATTGTGCAGTATGCCCAAACAAGCTTCTTAGACGTTCAACAACAACTTCAAATACATGTTGGAAGCAAAGATTCATGTCTTCCTCAGTGGGAAATTCTTTGAATCGATCGGCCTACATATTTGCATGACGTCATTAATTTTACATTTTTTGTTGGAATAAAATGAAAATAATTTTCTATATATTATTTCGATGCAGTATCAGGTTTTCGATACTTACAAATCATGCCGCCAAATTCAAATAACCACCAGGCCCAAGCTTGTGTTGACCATTTTTTTCCAGTCTTGCTTTGGTGGCCTTTGATGTGTCTGAAATCCTAATCAAGTGTTGAATTACGTTAGTCTATGTTCCAAATTCAATATAAAAATTAATAATAATAAGGATTACCATTACATTGTTGAATGTATTACATAGCTCCATGTTCCTGGTTGTATCTTTCCTTCTTTTCTCAGACCCTTCTATTTTCCATATTCCACCAGGGCTTTCCACTCCCTTGATGGAATCATTGGAGGGAACTCATACCTAGTGTTCTTTTCTAGGTGAACCCTATATTTGTCTTGGACAATATTTCGATGTTGTCCAGCCTTCTTTAGGACCTTCGATGTATCGAAGGTATATTTTTTGAACAGACCAACCAACCGATTAGTCAGCTCATCCTTTAAATATTTTGGTTGTCTTTTCCACCTTGTGCGGATGGTGGGCCCGAATATCTCCAAGGCCAAATCATTTAGATTTTTATAAAATACATCATTTCCTTCAAAACAATCATGCCATCATTAGTCAACATTAAAAAAAATTATCGGTATATAAGAAACAAATTATAAATTTGAACAAACTATAATTACTTGGAATCTTCTATACTTGTATTGGAACGAGTTCATGGTTCACCAAAAATGTTGTCACTATTGAACCAGTGATAGTGACATAAGAAGATCCAAGAAATGATGATTCAGCATCAACATTAGTATCAAACCTTGCATCCACCCCTTCTTTTGTCGGATCTGTTGTGGGTCGATCAGCATCGGATGCACCCTCTACTAGACTCAGGGGTGTCGCAAAGTGTGTTTCCAACTTTTCTATGGAAAAAAAGGGTGCAATATGTGGTGTACGTGGAGTGGTTTGGTCACTAAGACCAACACCACCTTCACCACCAGTGTGAGGTTGCAGAATTTCCTGTAAATACAAACAATTGTATTATAAGTTCACTATCATATAAAATTATAAATTATAAATTTCTAAATGAATTTACATTATGATTTTGCAACTTAATTTCAAGGACTAGCCTCTCTTGATCAACAATTGAACCTTTTCTTTGATCTCGTTTGTCATTTTGAATTGTCAATGCCAGACAAACCATTTCCTCATGTTTTTTTTTCAAGTTCTTATGTAGCACCTTCAACGGGTCTACAAAAGTACTAATTTCAGCATCATTGAACAATTGGTTGATATAAAAATCTAAACTCTACTGAGGTGTTGTTTCATAGACCGAATCATTTGTCTACTACAAAAATATATAAAACATTGCTTAGTTGTTGAAGCAATAGTCCATGCAAAAAATTATATTAACAAAAATGGTCTATCATGATAGATTCCTAGAGTTACATATAGGTTTACCTGATGCCTAGACGACGGTGTGATCTGAGCAACAACTAGAGACTTTCCCTATTCATCCACCTACAAAAAAAAGTATACAACATGATCATAATGAACGCAATCGTAAAAACGAAGAAATACATAACAAAATAAACATTATGCTACATGTTTTATGTGTACAATTTTGAACTATTTAGAATGTAGAATTACATTTATGTTTACATGTTTCCCCGAGGCTCCAGTCGTCTGATCAAGATCTGGGGACTTTCCCTGATCATCAACCTAAAAAAAAAGTAGACAACATTATCATAATGAGCGCAAACATAAAAATAAAAAAATACATAACAAAATAAACATTATGCTACATGGTATACATGTGTACAATTTTAAAGTATTTAAAATGTATAATTACATTCATGTTTACCTGTTTCCTCACGGATCATGTTCTCCTCTCACCTTCTGCTTGGGTGATGCACCCCCCATCACCTCCCTGCGAAGTCAACATAGTAAAATTTAATAAAAAATTATAATTATTTGCTAACGAAAAATCCTGAAGATGTTAAAATAATTAATAAAATGTTCGGTAAATTGTTGGATGTACCACATCCATACAAACCGTGTTTGTATCTACACGATTCAAATTGTAATTAATAAGCAGTTCTTCCCCAATAGCTATTGATTTAATGGAACATACAAAGACATTGTTTCCTTCATGCGCCTCTAATATGCAGTTGGGTTGCTTAAGTGTGGACCCTAGTTTTGTACTATTTATAAACCCCGCAATATTCTCAGTTATTTTTTTCCTTCCTTCAATGTACAACATTGATCCTTTATTTTGATCTATGTCTTTCAGTTGTAAATAATTTGCTGACAACTCATATCTATGCATACTTTGTGTATATTGGACCAAGCACATCTAATCATTGTAGTTGTAAGAGGGTCAGTTATAACTAGATCTTGTTCTTAGTTTATCTGTTCTTTTTGTCCTAATTTTTCACCGTTGGTTTAAAATGATTTTACATTTTATGTTGATTTTAATAAATTTTGACAATCAGTCATTTTTGTTGGATTTAATGCTTTTAATGGTTGAATTATTTCATTAATTTAGTTTTAAGGTTTGTATTTTGGGATTATTAGTTAATATGTATATCTTTAAGCTTTCAAAAACTTATACTAAAACTTTATTCCAAGTTTTCTTTATAATCTAACTCTCATTTTTGAGTTCTTTGTCAAATATTTTCATGAGGAGATTCCTATAGCAGCTCTGTTTTTCCTGTTTTTGTCATTATAATTGGGAGCAGATTACAAGGTGATGGAAATGAATTCTGGAAAATAAAAAGAGTTTTTGTTCACAACAGACTCACTCACAAAAACCTCTCTCATTTTTGTAACATCTAGTATTGTTTGAGAGATTCAAATTCATATTTGTGGCCTATTTTCAGGGTTTGAATTATTTAATAATTTCCTATTTTAGTCACAAATTTCCAGCACATATTCTGATCAATTGAAGGGAAATTTTTAAAACCCAAGAGAGGTTTTTGTTCATAAAAAAATCATTTAAAAACACCTCTCTCAATTTTTTCATATGTGTCCCACATCAAGAGATATGAAGGCGTCTTTGAGAGCTAAATGTTTAGAAAATCGTCAAATTTCCCCAAATCCGATTTGCTATTTTTGGGTTAATTGTCTTTAAAGATTTTGAGTTATCATGTAACTAATTGATGTAAATGTTTCAAATTTTGACCTAGAAGGTAGTTATGGAACTAATTTATCTTTGTAATGATAAAAGGAAGACAAACATATAGTTTTGGGGTGGGATTTTTCACTCAAGGAGAGGCTTTTGGATCTTTGATTTCTCAAGCTAGCATTTATAACTCTTATGTAAGTGGATGACTATTATTGATTATATATAAACTAATAAGATATTTTACCTGTCATGTTTTTTCATTTATGATCCGGTTGATTGCTCAGTCTACAATTTCATTTCCTGTTTAAAGGTTTATTCATGTAAATGCTTGTAGACTGTGGGTGGAATTAGTATTTCATGTGTAATGTTTATGGCTTATTGGGATGTGTTTGATCCCCGGTTTATCCAACTTGCATGATTCAGTTCTTTATTATATTGTGAATGTTTATTTCCTCCTTGTTGATGAATTTTTTAAAACCAAAAACCAAAACCCTTAAAACCAATTTTATTTTATTTTTAATTGAGATTGTGTTGGCTTGTTCTTCTAGTAGTCTGAGAACAATTTCTAGCACTAACATATTTGGCGTCGTTGTCGGGGATGAAGTTGGAGTATATATTCCTTGAGATATCATTATTCATCTGATTTTGAGAGGTGAACAAAGTCAGAAAATCTTTTAAACTACAATTTTTCACCAACGACTCCACGATTAAAGACTCCACTACAAGGAGAATTGTGTGGACAAAAAAATGAAGAAGCCAAATGGAAAGACTGGGTATCAGCCTGTTACTTTCCTCCATGAGGTTTTGTTCTTATTCATCAGTTATTTCCTGTCTTTTCCATTGCATGTCTAAGAATTTTTTTTTTCTATTCTGATGATCATAAACCTTTAAGTTCATATCCCTGTTTGGAAGAAGAAAGTCTGTCTTCTTCTTGTTTTATTGATGTTGATCCTATTCCTTCATTTAAAATACATGTGCAACATGATATACATATACCCATATCTCTTGAAGCTGATTATTCTGGTAATCTTGTAGATAATAAAGCTAATTTATTGCCTTCTACCATCACTACCGAAACTGGCGAACAGCTTGTTGAACCTCATTTTCAACTCACAGATTTTCAGTCTAGACTCAAATAGAAGATGTTTAAACCTCTTAGGCTGCCATCTCTCTTACATCCTTACCCTTCCTAATTTGTTGAATATCTTCCCCATTTTACAGGAGAAGACCATATTACAGCAGAGAAGCATTTAGGATATTTTCATAATTTCATTGATAATTTTGAAATCATGCATGAGGATGTTGTCATGAGGTTTTGAAATCCTTTGCTGGAGATGTTGGGTTTTCGTTCCTAAATTTAAAAGCTAGTTCAATTGGATCATGGGAAGAGTTACATGATGTCTTTTTGAAGTACTGGGATAAGAATAAATCTTATGATCAATTTCTTTCCAAATTGTATAGTTTGAAAAGTGAAAATGATGAGCCAATTACTAAATTTAATTGAAGGTTTCAAAGTTTTTATATCAGTATGCCTACGGAGATCAGACCTTCATAAAAATTTGCTATGGTATATTATGTTATGGCTCAACATTCAGATCTTGTCTTTTTCCTGTTAGAAATGAAATCATCATCTTTAAGACAATTGCTTGAGGATGCAAAAGGAGTGGAGGATAACATCCGAGCTTGCAAAATGCTTCGAGATCGGGCTCATGTTGAAGATATACAAGCTTATGAACAAGAATAAGAACGTAGGTATCATTCATATTTAAGACAGTTTTCTTCATCATTTTCATATTTTCATATGAACAAGGATATAAATGACGCTTGTGTTGATTCTTCATATCAGTTTGCTAACTTTTTCGATGATAATATACTTTTAGTGGATTATAGTAGAAATTTCCTAGTTCTTGCTATGAGATTATCATGTTATGAAGAATAAGTTGTTTCTCTTCAACCTCTTACTATTGATATAAGAAATAAGCTGCCATTCTTGACTTATGTTCACTTTCTGAATTTTATTTGTTCAAGTTTTGATCAAAGTTTTTATTTAAAGGTCGAGAAGCAGTTTGAAGAGCCCTTGGTTTCCATTTTTTAGCCAAAGTTTAAAAAGACCATCAATGGAGAGGAAGAGAATGCTTCCGTTTATGATGAATATAATGAAGACATTGAAGATTTAAATCATAAATTTCATGATCACGTGGCTTCTTGGATGGAGTTGTATTGTTCAAAGGTTTCTAATGCTCTAGGTTTTGGCATACTTCCTATTTCCAGTCATAAGTATCAGCTAAGTACAGACTCTTTATTGCATTTATCACATATTTTGTGGGTTTTCTCAAACAATAGCATGCATGGAATTATGATTCTCAGTCGAATGGTTTCTTGGCTTCACTTGATTGGGTTGTTTCCTCCGATTAGAAGTAGGAGTAAATAGCAGAATAAGCTCGCTATACGAGCATGTAGATTCTTTTGAGTATGCTAGTTTGTAGCAATATTTTGTCATTTCAGAGTTATGTGTTCATATTTTGAAAAATTTATAGAGATTTGGTAAATGACTCCATCACCCAATGAATAAGGCACAAGTTCTACAGGTTCTTGAAGCCTCACAAGGAGGACTTCATCCCGCAGCAAGAGCCAGTTGTTATAACCAAATATTGTTCTTAGTTTATCTATTCTTTTTTTCCTAATTTTCAACCATTGGTTTAAAATGATTTTACATTTTATGTTGATTTTAAGAACTTTTGACAATCAATAATTTTTGTTGGATTTAATGCTTTTAATGGTTGATTTATTTCATTAATTTAGTTTTAATGTTTGTCTTTTGGGATTATTCATTAATATGTATATCTTTAAGCTTTCAAAAACTTATAATAAAAGTTTATTCCAAATTTGCTTTATAATCTAACTCTCATTTTTGAGTTCTTTGTCAAATATTTTCATGAGGAGATTCCTATAGCAGCTTTGTTTTTCTCACGGGGGCTTCACTTGTTGGCCAATATCCTATCACGTTAGTTCATATTGCGGGTTTTAAAATGATCAAAATTCAAACCAATATATTGCAGGTATTAGGGGGATGAGGGGTTTAAGGTGGGGGTGGGTAGGGTGGTTTATAAGGATTGAGGTATAAAAAGGGGTGGGGAGGAGGTTTTAAGTATTGGGAGGGGGTTTCAACAAAAATAGTTTGGGTCAATATCTCTCGAAATTAAGGGTATTCTTTAATATCCCACGATCGCACGTGCTATGTGAGAGGTTTACTAAGTGAAGTCCCCGTGGTTTTTCTTTTTTTTGTCATTATCATTGGGAGCATATTACGAGGTGATGGAAACGAATTCTAGAAAATAAAAAGATTCTTTTGTTCAAAATAGACTCATTCACAAAAACCTCTCTCCATTTTGTAACACCTATTATTGTTTGAGAGATTCAAATTCATCTTTGTGGCATATTTTCAGGGTTTGAATTATTTAATAATTTCTTATTTTAGTCACAACTTTCCAGCACATATTTTGATCAATTAAAGGGGAATTTTTAAAAACCAAGAGAGTTTTTTGTTCATAACATACTCATTTAAAAACATCTCTCTCAAGTTTTTCACAGGTGTCCCATATCGAGAGATATGAAGGCATCTTTGAGACCCAAATTTTCAAAAAATCGTCAAATTTCCCCAAATTCAATTTGCTATTTTTGGGTTAATTGTCTTTAAAGATTTTGAGTTATCATGTAACTAATTGATGTAAATGTTTCAAATTTCAACCTAGAAGGTAGTTATGGAACTACTTTATCTTTGTAATGATAAAAGGAAGACAAACATATAGTTTTGGGGTGGGATTTTTCACTCAAGGAGAGGCTTTTGGAGCTTTGATTTCTTAAGCTAGCATTTATAACTCTTATGTAAGTGGATGACTATTATTGATTATATATAAACTAATAATCTCATTTACTTGTCATTCTTTTTCATTTCTAATCTGGTTGATTGCTCAGTCTACAATTTCATTTCCTGTTTAAAGGTTTATCCATGTAAATGCTTGTAGACTATGGGTGGAATTAGTATTTCCGAGTGTAATGTTTATGGCTTATTGGGATGTGTTTTGATCCCTATTTGATCCAACTTGCATGATTAAGTTATGTATTAGCTTGTGGATATTTATTTCCTCCTTGCTGATGAAGTTTTTAAAACCAAAAAACAAAACCCTTAAAACCAATTTTATTTTTATTTTATTTGAGATTGTGTTGGCTTGTTCTTCTAGTAGTCTGAGAACAATTTCTGGCACTAACATATTTGACTTGTTTATTGAATTTTCTTCTGATATTATGACATCTAGTTGATCTAGCCCTTGTATACATACTGGATGTCTCACTTTCATCTAGCCTTCCCAAACTCCCCTCGCTAGAGGAAGACGGGTCTGGTAAATACCTGTTTGGTTCTACCTGCACCATGGCCAGAAAAAATTGGCAAATAATAGAAAAATACCAGCAAAAAACTTGGAAAGACTTATAAGCATGACATAATAGTGATATCATTATCCTAAATAATATCAATAATTCCCTAGTATAATAGTTCATCGCATAGTCCTTTAACACGATATAGATATCAAGTCATTCCATAGCAAATACTTTAGCCAATTTATCTCAAAATACAAACTATGTTTTTTACAATATTCTTAGGTGTACCTTTTTTAATTTATTTTGTTTCCTTGCCCAAAAATACCAAAGACCCAGTTTACGAATCTCAATATATCTAATAAAATCATTTGAAAATATTTTGTAACTTTTTTTCAGAAGAAAAAGAAGTGTTCCTTGATATTCAATAGTGAATCAAAGGGAACTTTTACATAGTCCTGACAATAAGTCAGTCCAGACACGAGTGGATATCATAAGTATCAAAAAAATTCCCAATGGCAGGGATCAATCCCACAATACCAAGATGACTGAAGTAGCAATACCACATGGAGAACATAAGGAAACCAAACAACGTATCCAAGGAGGCATTAAGGGTGGATAAAACACACCCCTGAGGGGATGGAAAAAAAATCTATATCCTTATCTAAAAAAATAAATATGTTAATGTATCCCATAGTAGAAAGAACCAAAAGAGATTATGCCTCAAAAATCAAAAAGATCTTAAATTAACTGTATCATTTCTTCCTCAATGATTTCACCTTCTAAAAGTTACGAGAAGGAGAGGACGCCATCCTTCATATTCAATGCTTCCTTGGATAAATGGTATGCACTCATATTGTGCTTCCTGTAGACATGGATAAATATATAACAAATGAATTGAAGATGTCGGTAGTATAACATATATGTCAGATATCCGATGAAATTCATTACTTTCTCCAACCTCTATAGATGAGTTCACATTGATAGAGCTTCTATCACTACATCAACCTGATCACACAACTTATAGGTCACTTCTCCACTCTACATTGGCCTAATTATTCATTTTCTTGGCCACTCCTCTCTACTTACTCTACACCCGTATGGGTTATGACTGTCCTAAAGATTGTCATTTATTGTAGAAAGGGTTTGAAGGTTTTATCCTCATTTGTGGATTGTTTTAACTAGCACCTTGAGGTTTGTACTTGTCTAACTCTACCCTATTGCAACCTATATATCTCTCTCTCGGGTTGTCCATTGTTCCTTTAGTGACTTGTCTCCTAAGAGACAAAGTCTGATCTGAAAACATATTTGAACATAAGGAAGGTCTAAACTAGTATTTTTTTTTAGTTAGATCTTTTATTGATGCTAGTTGTTTGTCTTGTTTAATTTACTGATTATTGTTATTGTATGATCCAACTTTAACATAGGAACCTTTGGGAGTGTTAAAGTTGAAAGAGATGAAAATTATATTTTATTATTATCTAGATGTTTGTCACTGCTATACTTTTACTTCAGTATTATTACATTATTGTACAAGTTATAGTTAAAATTTTGAAAAATCCTAAAACTTTAACAAGAGTGGCCCTCTAGACTAGGGTCATAGAGTTGTCCAATGGAGAAAATACCAATATGTTGAGGGCTACAAGCAAGAGGTTGATTTTCTTTGTTGATAAACCCCAACCCATCCTTATGAGGGAGGCCAATCCTTTTCACCTTCTCCAATGTTTCCAATTGAGAATCCATTAAGTCTAATAATTTAGGTGACAAAGGGATAAGTGAACCCTACACTTCTAGGGAATAGTCATAGAACCCACATTCATCTAGTCCTATTCCTTTGATCCCAAAGCTTGAGGGAACTTTAAAATAGCATCAAACTTCTCTTTGGAGGCATTATGGAAAGAGGGGATACCCCTAAATCCCGAGTAGGGCCGTCATAAAATACTGAATCCTTAGGGTTCTTTTCTCTCCAGAACTTATAATCAAAGGATTTTGAGCAGTCTAAAACTAGATGTACTAAACATGGAATATAACATGTCTGAATGGGAAATTTCCATAATATAGGGTTTGGGTTTTCTTGAAGCATCCTAGATCGAAAACAATTGATTCATGCAACCCAATACTAACATCAATTTCAACAAGAATTTTGGAAATTGATCTAACACTTTTAGTTTTGTAGGAGTCATCAGACATAATAAAATTACCAAGCTTTTTTCCTATATCCTTTAGTGAGTCATCATTCCACAACTCCATGGGAAATAGATGGAGTTTTACCCAAACTTACATAGACCTGTTGAACTCACTCTAAGCATAAAAATTTGGTCCCCAAGGTTTAAGAGCTAGGTATGATATGTCCAATAGCCATTGACCCTGAAGGATTAAATTCGTGGATGTTTGTCCGAGTTAAAAATAAACATAATCCATCCTATTTCCAGAAGATGGAAGATAAGACGGTATCCAAGAAGTGGGCATTAGGTGGTTAGGTTCAAGTAGTGCACCAAAAAATCCAAAGAAAAAGCCTTTTTCTTCTCAAAGGTGCAAGGTCCTAGATTGACCAAAATTAGGGAGTTATGACGAATAAATAGTTGACCTCTACTATTGATAAGAATTTGATTAGATTCATCATGAAATGGGGTGAGTTAGATACCCTAAAAAATCAAAAGTTATTAGATCTATTAAATTTTTTCTACATGATTTTGTCCAAAGCACTTTTGTGCTCTACATAAAACATGTTTTATCTAAGTTTTTTTCCCATGTGAAGACAAGTTTTATTATACATCTTTTCATCTTGTATAATTTCTAAACAGGAAGGCATGGAATAGGCATGTACCCTTGGTTTGGATACCCTCTTCATAAATGTAGGTTATGATAAAGCGTATGATTAGACTGAATATCTAATTATTTTCAATATATTAAAATCCTTGTGCTTTAGAATTTTTTCCATGGGGACCCATAACTCCTCTTCATTGAAGTCTTGAATCATATTTCTAACATGTATAAACCATAAGAGGTTGGAAACTTGTGAACATAATTATTTCTTAGCCTATGCATTGTATTTTATGACAATTGAATCCCTGGGTTATCTTATTTACAATTGGGTAGGGAATAATTTGATAAAAAGAATCACTTTCCTTGAAAATGACTCAAGGAAACTTGTTAATTGAAATTTTGTCAATGGATCATTTCTCACCATACTCAAAGATCAGTGTTTCTAGGAGAACACCATGTAATGTCTCCAAATATTTTTTGTATTGTTTGGTTCTAAATTTTAGTGGGATAAAAATCAGTGCTACTAATAAAGTTACAACTAACTTCATGGATAACATACTCGGGAAGGTCATCATACTCTGCATAGTCAAATTCCCTGGCTATATGTACTATATTTGCTCTCTAGTATTTTGGTAGTGTAGGAGCAAATTTTTCAGTGTTGATGGGGATTTATTCATGCATCTTCTCTTCATTATAGATTCCATTAAAAGTATTATGGGAAGAGATCACAATGAAGATATTTGTAAATCCTAGTTATGGATTGCAATTTTGTGACCATTTGGAGATGTTCAACAATCATGTCACATCCTTTCACAAACTCACCAACCCCTCCAAAATGTTGGACAACCCTATCAAATCCAACCATGGCTTTCATGTAGAATGAAATACCATTGAAGGTAAGGTTGTTTTAACCGAAAACCAAAAGATTGCCATTTAGAAGTGAACAAAAAATACATGTTGGGAGATTGGTACCCCTATGTTTTCTTATCCATTTCCTTTAGTTATGCTTCTTTTGAATTCTCCAAGGAATGCCTCAATATAGTTTTCTGTCAAATACTGTATCCACTCTAAGAGAAAAATGTTTTAGCTCCTCGAGAGGAGAGGATACTCTAGGGAAGGCAATATCTAGGTATAATAATTTGATGATTCCTTAAGGTGTATTGGCAGTGTGAGCTAATTCCTACTATTCTGGGCTACTTTTGAAGCATTAAAAAAATATTTTATTTTTGGGCCTAGTCACAACCCGAAACATGAATTATTGGAACAAGAACAGTGGCGCTATGCATCCAAATAGCGACACAACCATTAAATTCTCAGTTCTGGGCACACTTTGAGAAATATGGGTGCAAGTAGGACAAATTTGGGCATATTTAGGTGTTGAAATAGCCCTAAACCTCAAGAGTTCTGAAGTCTTGGCCTTAAATGACTCCTTTTTCTCTATGGAAAAACCATCCAAGCAAAGAATCAACTCAGATTTTGGCAGCAAATGAAGGAAAAGCCTTATTGTGACAACTATAGATTAATTCTTCTCTCTTGCATTACATTGATGGTACAATATTTTAAAATACAATTGTACATTGAATATTCCATGCCCTTTTTTAGTGCACCATTTACCATAACATCTATTTCTAGGTGGGAATTCACATCCATAGAATCTAAAACTGTTGAACTAGTTGTGCCACCACCATCTAGAACTTGTCTAGACATTCTAGACTAATTTGAGCAGGTGGAGAGGCTACACAAATAAACTATTTACTATTTATTTAGAGAAGATTAATATACATGTTTGAGACATGATATCAATACAATACTTATACCTTTGAACTAGTGACATGTTATGGATATGAGAAATTAAAGGCTAACTGTTACAGGGCCAGTTAAGGAAAAGAAGAATCTTGGATAAGTTATATCGTACTTGAAGTTATGCTTCTTTAGAATCTAAGACCTTTATTTTATTTCTTGTTCATGTACTTGAAACTTATATTTTCAATGTAAATGTTTCTATGCTTGATATCTACTCAAGTTTTCATAATTAAAAGCAAACTTTTCTATGGTTAGAGTTATTTGTTTTTTTTTTTAAATGTACAACAAATACAACATTCGTTAATTTTCCTTGTTATTATGAAAATTTTGAGCAGACTAATATTTCAAAAACAAATCAATGTCTTTGACTAATTCATATTGAACTAGTACCTTTAGCATCCTTCTGCAATTAGAAATTTTTCTATGGGATAATGAACTATCTCAGGTTACACAGTGGTGCCACTTCTAAGAGTTAACTGCTCTCAGCTCGCTATGTGTGATTAAATAGACCAGAAAACCACCAACTCATCAACTATGTTTTTGACATAAATATTTGGATAAAAAGGACCACAACAACTAACATATTAAAGTACCGTAATAGCTAACAAATCAAAGTATATTGCAATTTTGGAATGAAGAGGCTTATCGCTGAACTCCAAAAACTTGTCAAAGAGATTGATTTTTGCTAGGAAATATTGAAATGAAAATATAAACATTGGTGCTCAAGAATTGAAATAAATGCATACCCCTTGTTGATTTGGTGTTGGGAAGTGGGTCTCATGTTGAATCTAGGGCTTGTGAGTTTGACACCCATATGTGTATTTTTTATTTTGTGCAACTAGGACATAATTTAGAGAAATCATCATCATCACAGGTGTTCTCCTTTATGTGTGCTTATAACTCATCGATGTAAATTGCAAATAATCATCATAAGCAAACATGCTGCAATCTCCATCACGAGATCATTGTTAAGAACCCATGTCAACCCCCCTCTTTATTTTGTTGGTATATTTTGTCGGACGCATATGCTTTGTAAGCCGTCCAATTAGTATGATGTATTGTCCCACATTCATG
The DNA here is from genome assembly GCA_001517045.1 of Pseudotsuga menziesii. Taxonomy (NCBI): domain Eukaryota; kingdom Viridiplantae; phylum Streptophyta; class Pinopsida; order Pinales; family Pinaceae; genus Pseudotsuga; species Pseudotsuga menziesii. The sequence continues at coordinate 617,599 of LPNX010023926.1, read as the reverse complement.
GGGAGTAAGTAATAGTTGTTAATTCATCCAGTTAATAGGTTTCATTATCCCACATTCACGTGGAGTAATAGTTTTTTAGATTAGACTTAGTATATAAGTATGTGTTGAGGCTATTGAAAGCACCGAAGAGTTATTTTGTATTGAGCTTGCTCAAAGGAGGTTGCCCCCTCAAAGTGGCCCGAGATCAATAAAATATCTTTTGTGCTCCAATATTTTTGCATTCTCATTGTTTATTGAAATGAAAATATAAACATTGGTGCTCAAGAATTGAAATAAATGCATACCCCTTGTTGATTTGGTGTTGGGAAGTGGGTCTCATGTTGAATCTAGGGCTTGTGAGTTTGACACCCATATGTGTATTTTTTATTTTGTGCAACCAGGACATAATTTAGAGAAATCATCATCATCATAGGTGTTCTCCTTTATGTGTGCTTATAACTCATCAATGTAAATTGCAAATAATCATCATAAGCAAACATGCTGCAATCTCCATCATGAGATCATGAGCATGTACAATATCATTATACATTTAACATGCATGGAAATTCTTGCCACAACCTTCTTCCATCCAATATTGGATAGGTCTTGTATAAAATTTAAACATAATCAACATGAGGGTTCCAACCTGCAAAATTATCAACAATATCTTCAAGAGAGAGTTGTAGGCTCCTGCATCATCACAATATTCTCAACTTGACACGAAGAAAATTGTTTAAACAGGGAAATGGAAATTTCCTCAAGTTACATTGCTAAAAATGATTGATTTGTTTATCTTGTTGTTCAACAACATTTCCATAATGAAAAAACAAAAAAACGTTTGCAAAACTAGATGAAATTTCCAAAATTTGAGATGGTGAAGATGGCTGGGAAAATCAGCAACAAAATTTTGTTGTACTATCTCATTTCTAGCCTAAAAAATGGCTCAAGAGCTGATCCTTTACCCAGAAATGCATCTAAAAATATAGGGTTTATTGGCCGGAATTATTTTGCAATGAAACTACCCAAAATCCTGAGAGAAATATTGACAATAAGGTGAACAAAACAACTGAAAGTGACTTGACTAGCGAAAAGCGATCGGGTGATCCAAGTATCCTTCTCCTAGTTGTGCCACCACCACTCCTAGTGCAACGGATAATTCATACACATGTACAAGAATTTCCTTATTCCAATTAGGAAAAACTATTTTTGGTGCGGAGCCATCTTCGCTTTTAGTGTCTCAAAACTATACTAACATTCCGGACTCCATACAAAGACCGCATCCTTTTTAAGTAACCACTCCATAGGAGCTGTAATCAAAACAAAACCATGGATAAACTTGCAATAGTATCCCATATGTCCCAGCGTTGCTCTTAATTGCTTCACATTTGTCAACGGTGGAAAGCTCAAAATTAGCGCAATCTTCGCGAGGTCAACCAACAGTCCTTGCTTGCAAATGATGTGACCCAATAACATTCCAAAAGGTGCACAGAAAACACACTTATTTAAATTCAGTGAAATCTGATGGTATTGACATCTTTCCAGCATTAGTCGCAGGTTCGCCAGATGGTCCCTGATCAATCCATTCATTTTCTAGTCATCCATGTACACTTGCAGGAACTTCTGAATAAAATCCTTGAATGCAGCAACAACAACCGAGGAAAATATCCCATGCGCATTCTTCAACCCAAATGGCATCACAGTGTACTGGAAACAACCCCATTCAGTAACAAATGTTGTCTTGTGGTGATCTTCCTTTGCAATCCTGATCTGGTGATAGCCTGAAAATCCATCCATGAATGAACACATTTCTTGACCATCTACTCCTTCTAGAACCTCATCAGTGAATGGTGTCGAAAATGAATTGTTAACACAAAAAATTGCTCACCTAGCTTTGCATGGTCTAAACCATATACATACATCATATTCCTACCATATTTCCCTTACTTTTGACCTTCACAATTGTATTTCCAGTCCAAAACATTATTATTTCTTATGGTCTACCCTCATTCTCTCCCAAAAAAGGGTCAAAAAACCAAAAGGGGCCAAAAAAGGGCATAAAAACCCAAAAAAGGCTAAAAACCCTAAAAAGGGCTAAAACCCCTAAAAAGGGTGCAAAAACCCTAAATATGGTTCCAAAACCCTAAAATAGAGAAAATGTCAAAAAACCCTATAAACATATTATAAAAACAGTGTGAAGGTCTCTCCCAAAATATTCTTACACCTTTTTCCCCATTATTTCTATTCTTCAACTACAACGAGACATATTTTGCTCTCAAGTATTCACACCCCATTTTTCCATCATCCTATTTCCCTACCATTCCCACTTAGTACATCAAGACATTATCCGTACCCACCTGGAGAGCCAGGCTGTGGAGAGGCGGACCATTTCCGAGATGGCTACGGTGGCCCATTTTTACAAGAAAAAAGGTATAATTTTCATGTATTTGCTTTTTATTTAGTTTAGTCATATATGTTTATTTGCTTTGTGTTACCGATATTGTTTATTGTTGTATCTTTTTCCATGAACTCTCCCTTACTATCCCATTGACATAAGGCTAGTGCTTTTGCACATAATAGGGGTAAAAACACTGTTACAGTTTTGGCGACTCCGCTGGGGATCCTCTCGGATCTCGGTTTTGCAGGTTTTTCTTTAGTTTATACCTTTAGATGTCACTGATTGGGCCCCCATGTAGTCGATCCTGTTTCAGCCCCAGTCGCTCTTACCGGGCTAGAAGTCATGACCCAATCTCTCGGTTTCAGCTGTTAAGCGCGACCTAGGTCACGACCTTAGCCTCGAAAAGTGTGACCTACCTCACAGAGCTTGGTTGCGCTTGTTTCGGCTAAAAGTGTGACCCTAGTCGCCCCTATAACCCCTTTTTGAGCGACCCAGTCATGCCTGCTCCTTTTTTACATGAAACTTGACTGTTTTCTAAGCCGATCACCTCTTCCTCCCTGTTTTGTGTGACCCATATCGTTCCCATTCCTCTCACAGGTGCGATTGTCAGTTTTCAATCAGTTTTTTTGTACCTTTTTTAGACCCTTGTCTGTCCCACACTTTGTCCATACCTACTTTTCCTTTCCAGACCTGCTCTGTTATAGCCCATTGCTTGTTCCCTGTAGAAAAATCCCTTGTTGCACATTTATTTCAAGGTTGGAAGGAAAGCTTTACATACAGATATACACACACTCACACCACTAAGTGAACACACTCAGTTCATTACCATTTACTAGGCACAACTATTAATTGAGGTAAGGGGTTTTGAAACATTGTCTTATAGGTCTCCTCTGTGTGTAGTCTTAGATTATACACCTATGGGAATGGAAGGCCATGACTGTTGAGTCCAAATTTGGTCCCTTTTTAACCACCTTTAATCACCTTTCTTCCCTTGTTTTACACTGCTTAGCATGCCAATCAGACTGACTTTCTTCACTTTATTCCCTAAATTGTCAAGGTAAGACTGATTATTGTTTTACCTTATTAATGCTTATTCTTGTGAAAATTAAGGCTATTTATCTCTCAAAATTGTGCTAATATGTGTGATGTATGAAGATAATGTGAGATGAGCAGAATGCAGGGGGATAACACTGAACAAGTCTAGGGACGAGGGATGGTCGTGACACAAAAGGGATCCTCAACCTGTCCATCATCTATTGAGGCACATGACATTCCAGACAAGAGCCGGTCAGAGTAGCCATAATAGAATGTGCTATGATCGAGGGATCTCCAGTGTAGCTGCTCGAATATTATGGCGATCTGAGAAGATTGCCACTTCTGGGCCAGTCAACAGTCTTCTCGCACTTTCTATAATTGTATCATGCCACGTCTTGTAACAACCGGTGTTATTCAGGGCGCCTGAAGATCAAAGATATTCATGGCTGCCCTTTGTAATAGGATTGGATGTTATCGCTTGTATGTATAAATGCAAAAGGCTGTCTCGACCCAGGGGGGTTGGAAAATAGTTAATTCATTCGGTGTATTAACAGCGGGAGCAATCTGTAATAATCCTTCCTTTCTAATACAAAGAGTTACTGCTGGTTTAAGGGAGCTGTACATTGTTCATCCAGCGTCTCTGTGTGAAGGCTGGGCCCGCCTTCCACAGAGATTGCTGAGTTAAGGTAGGATCTTTTAATTTGTGGTTGTGTGATGTTTCGTTAAGCATATTTTCTGTGTGCGCAGCAGTAGTGTGTGTGATTTACAGCATTGCATTTTCCTAAGATCAATAACTGTAACAGTCGACTGAGTAGATAATCTTTATGCAATTTATTCAATAGCTGTACACAACTCTGTTCATCTCATGGTTTCAGGTTGACATCCCACGAACCCTGTGTAATTCTTGGATTGTTATAATTGTTGATCTTTATTTCTGCAATTCAATTCTTAGAATAGCTGAGCTTGATCTGTCGCAATTGAATTTCTAGATTACAATTAATATATGGTTATAGATTCCGAGTGTGATTAGATCAATAGGAAATTCCTTTAATTTGGGCTATGAATAGGATTTCCTTTCTGTCAGTAATTTTTGATTTCATTTCTGGTTGATGCATAGAAGGACAAGGTTGAAATTGTAGAGTTAGAAGATTGGTGGGATCACACAAAGTTTGAGGGATGAACATAGTTGTTTAAGAACAATATTCACTACAATGATTTGGTGTTTAGCATATATTGTGCACTTACCCTTTGAAACAAAATACTTCCTCGGGTTGACAATGAATTTCGTAAGCTCTGTGTGTTGATAATAACTTATCTGCATTTAGGGTGCTCGACATTTTGGCGCCGTTGCCGGGGAAGGGTAATTAAACACTATCAGTAGTTGCATTTGATAATTATTTTTAGTCAGTCTCTTTTTATTCTTTCTAATGAAATGATTTGGGTTGTATGAATACTAGAAGGGTAAAACGCGATCAATTCCCAACTCCCAAAACCCCACAAGATACTAACGGTGCAGGTGGCTCGGGTCGAGGTCGAGGAGTACCATTGGGTAGAAGGACGTTCATTGACAACCTTGTTGACAGAACTGATTCATCCACTGGAGCTCGTCTTCAAGAAACTCCTAACAGAAGAAACCCCGCTGATCCTGGGGCGCTAGCATCAGGATCCACGGTGGAGAAGACACGAGCAGTTGCGACGTCCTCAGCTACCCCTGTAGACAAAGACACAACTGTTGCAACGGGACCTGCTGGTAGAGGTCCGAATTATCACATTAACGGGAGGAGTGTAACTAAGGAAGAGTGGGATCAGTACCACCAGAAGCTCCTGGGACAGTGGAAAAACGAAGAAAAGAACGAGGAACAAGAGAAGAACGAAGAAAAGAACACAGGAGGAGATGAAGAGGATAAAATAGAAGAAGAGATGAGTAACAGACACGGGGCCGATGAGGAAGAAGTGATGGGAGAAAACTATCATCATGAGAATCGCTCCCTGCCAGAGGGAACAGTCGCTACATTGCAATTTCCTATTCAACAACCAGATGGGGCAGCTCCTATGAAGAATATCTCACCATCGGTGTTACCTCGTTTCCATGGAAAGGAGCCAGAAGACCCAGACGAATTCCTTTTTGAATTCGATATTCTTTGTCGCAGTTATGATTATATCACCGATGCCCAAAAACTAAAAAAATTTCCTGCTACCCTTAAGGACAATGCATTACGCTGGTTCATGAGCCTTGGGGGAGGGACCGTTACTAATTGGGATGCAATGAAGCAGGTGTTCCTGGAGAAATATCAGGAATACTGTAACACCAAGGATAAGAGAGAGGAGTTATTTAAAATGGTGCAGAAGGAGGACGAAAGTTTGGAAGATTTCGTGGAAATACTGTTGTACAATGTGCAGAGAGCTGGGCAGACGAACATGGGACTGGATGTACTCAAAATAATATTTCTTCGGGGAATCAGGGATGATTGTCTAGATATGTTGAACCTGCTTGGTAAGGGAGACATCTCCAAAGAACCTTTCGACAAAATTGTGGAGCTGTGCAAAAGATACTCCAGAGGGTCTTCCAGAAATAATAAGCGGGATAAACGAGAAAAGCTGGAACGTGACGTCTTCGACCGAACTCAGAATTCATCTAATGGAGGCGCTACCCGAGCGGAGATAGGCAATCTACTTGAAAATTTTAAAACAGAAATGATGAGCTCCATCTCTTCTGAAATTGATGTCCTGAAGGCGAAACAAAAACAAGCAGTAGAGGATCTCACATTGGGTGTGTTCTGCCCCCGATGTAGAAAGAATCATCCATTGAGAGAATGCCCGCTTGACAAAGTGAACATATGTCAGCTGTGTGAGTTGAACCATGACATGAAGGAATGCCCTTCACTTCCTTAAGTCAAGGCCGTTCTGCAGGCATCAAACCCGGATGTGGAAGCAGCCTACTTTATCGCACAGAAGAAACCATGGCAGCCTCGAAATCAAGGTATGTCTCCATACTCTCTTCCATTTTTTAATAATATGGGGAATTGGAATAATATGCAAAATTTGAATACACAATTCCCTTCGAATTATACTCAATGGAATTCCTCTCAACCTGCAATGCAAAACTATAATTCATGGAATCCCTGGACACAGCCACCACCCCAACCTACGTCATGGAATCCTGGATGGAGGAATTTCCATCCTGGGAACCAGTTTCCTCAACCACCTCTACCTCAACAAGCACCGTATTCTCCTCAATTTCCTCAATTCCCCCAAATTCCTCCATATCCTCAATACTTACCTCCACAATCACAGCTGCAGCTGCAAAACAATTTTGTCCCGAATATACCAATACGACCCCAGCTGCCTGCCCAACCTAATCCTAACCCAAACAATAAAGAAGTCCACCAATTGGAGACTGTCAACATGCCATCCTACTCTCTTTCCCCTGTACCCTGTAATGAAATCCACTTACGATCTGGGAAAATTGTAGAACCTGTAATAACAGAGGATGTTTCATCCTCTGAGCATAGAGAAGAGGAGAGCTTACAGCATCCATTTGACTCAAGTCCCATCATTGAGGATGCTGGGCATCCCTTAGAAGGGACGGCTGAACCATCCAACGATAAACCTGAAGAGATACAGCCTTCCCATCTGATAAAGCAGCCACCATACCCCGAGAGATTACTGCTACCAAAAATGGGGGGGCAACCTCAGTTTAACCTCCTCGGAGAGTTAAGAAACCTTTATGTTAAAATTCCCCTCCTTCAAGCACTTCAAGATGTGCCCATTTACGCTAGAACAGTTCGGGAGCTGTGCACAAGAATAACACAAAGGAAATTTAGGGATCCTCCCACGGTTCATGTCATAGGAAACTTATCGTCCTTGATAACAGGAAAAGCCCCTGTGACTAAATACGATGACCCTGGTAATCCTACCGTTACTGTATAGATAGGACAGACACAGATACCCAACGTCCTAGTGGATCTGGGAGCAGCAATCAACGTTATAACTATGGAAACTGTAAAGAAGCTTGGGCTCACCAAGTTTAGACCGACCCCTACTATTTTGGAATTGGCAGACAGATCCACCATCAGACCCGAAGGGATTCTGGATGACCTTGTTATATCAGTAGATTCATGGGAGTACCCAGCTGACTTTTTGGTGTTACAACCAAAATCGCAGTTGGGGGGACACCCATTGATCATGGGGAGACCGTGGTTGGCCACAGCTGATGCTTTCATCAGCTGTCGATCGGGGTCCATGACTATATCTGATGGTATGGATACTAAAAACCTCACCCTGTATCCTCCAGCTCGGCCAAGTCTAGAGGCTGAAACATCCCTTTGGATAGAGCAGGAGGAGGAGGACGAGGATGTCCAGCCATTATTAACTATAGGGAAGGCCTTAACCTTTAAAAATGAGACAGAAGATGATTCCATTAGCAATTTCATTAGTGAACCCACTTCAGTAAATAGAGAAGTCTATCGAATTCTTAACACTACCCTAGGCAAGGAAGAGCAAGAAAACCTTACGGAAGAAGCCTTGGTTGGTGGCACAAATATAATCCCGGTTGTGAAAAATTCAGAGAGCATTCCGATTGAGGTAGAACCTAGAAGGACTTTGAATATCAATCCTGGTCTCTCCTCAGAGGAACAAACAGCCTGATTAGCCTCTTGAAGGAACATAAGGGGGCGTTTTCCTGGGAGTATACAGATATGAGGGGTATCCCCTCTAATCTGTGCACTCATCACATTTATACCAAAAGTGACTCCCAGCCTATGTGTCAACCCCAACGACGCATGAACCCCAATCTGAGGGATATAGTGAAGGAGGAAATCCAGAAAATTTTGGAAGCAGGGTTTATATACCTTATTTCAGATAGTGAGTGGGTCTCCCCACTCGTGATTGTACCCAAGAAAAATGGGAAATGGATGGTCTGTGTTGATTATAGGGAACTGAACAAAGCAACTCAAAAGGATCATTTCCCTTTACCCTTTATTGACCAGGTACTTGATACCCTGTCAGGGAAGAAGTTCTTCTCCTTCCTAGACGGTTTCAGTGGGTACAACCAAATCCAAATTGCTCCTGAGGATCAGGATAAAACCACCTTCACATGTCCCTGGGGAACGTTTGCTTACAGAGTACTTCCATTTGGATTGTGCAATGCACCAGCAACATTCCAAAGAGCCGTGATTGGCATATTCTCTGAATTAGTCAATGATAGCATGGAAATCTTCATGGATTATTTCACTCCCTATGGCAGGGATTTCGATGAGGCACTAGAAAATTTAAAGAAGGTTTTAACTCGCTGTAAACAGGCTCAGATTTCATTAAGCACTGAGAAGTGCCATATGATGATGAGTGAGGGGGTGGTATTGGGGCATTTTATCTCTGCCAATGGCATACAGGTAGACCCTGCAAAAATCAAAGTAATATAGAATATACCTACCCCTTCAACTCAGAAAGAGGTGAGAAGCTTTCTGGGACATGCTGGATATTATTGAAGATTCATAGAAAAATTCTCCAAACTGGCTTCTCCTCTGTTCTCTTTGTTAATGAAGGATGCACAGTTTGTGTGGAATGCAGCATGCCAGACAGCATTCGATGAACTTAAAGCAAGGCTGTCTACAGCTCCCATATTGCGGGGACCTAATTGGACCCTGCCCTTCCATATCTCCTTAGATGCCTCTGACACTGCCATTCGGGCAGTATTAGGACAGCAGGAGGGCCAAAAACCTTATGCCATTTCCTATGTTAGTAAAAATGTAGCCCCTGCTGAGCTTAACTACACTGTTACTGAAAAAGAATTCCTTGCTATTGTTTACTCCATAAATAAATTTCGACATTATATCACCGGGTATCCTACATTTTTGCACACTGACCACTCTGCCATCAAATACTTAATGAATAAACCAGTTACCAATGCCAGAGTGACCAGATGGCTTTTGTTGTTACAAGAATTTGATATCACTATTATAGATAAACCTGGGAAGGAAAATGTTGTTGCTGACTTTTTATCCCGTCTTACTAACAGTGATGACAGTTTTCCTGTTGATGATTCTTTCCCAGACGAGCATCTATTTGCACTTTAAGTTCATTCTCCATGGTATGCAGACGTTGCTAACTATTTGGTTGCAGGGAAGCTCCCGCCATATATGAGAAAACGAGAAAAAAGAAAAATTATTCAACGCAGTGCCAGGTTTTGTTGGTTAAATGGCCATCTCTTCTACACAGGGCCTGATCTTGAGATCAGGAGATGTGTAAGAGAAGATGAGATCTTTCCTATATTAAAATCCTGTCATGAGGGACCTTGTGGAGGGCACTTTGCAGATAAAAGAACAGGGCATAAGGCACTATGGATGGGTTACTACTGGCCGACTCTATTCAGGGATGCCAAGAAGTATGTCCGGTCCTGTGACAGTTTCCAAAGGATGGTCCAACCCAATCGAACAGATCAGATGCCCCTACAGTCCCAACTTGTCGTTGAACCATTCGATAGATGGGCGCTGGATTTTGTTGGCCCTGTCAATCCTCCCTCCAAACAAAAAGTCTATATTCTGGTTTGTACTGATTACATGACCAAGTGGGTAGAGGCTGTAGCTTTGGCTAAAGCTAATGATCAGGCAGTAATTGATTTTCTGTACAGTGAGATCTTTACTCGTTTTGGGGTGCCAAAAGAAGTAGTCACTGATGGAGGGCCGCAGTTCATGTCACACCAATTTGAATCCTTGCTCCGGAAGTATCATGTGCAGCACAGGGTGTCTTCACCTTACCACCCCCAAGCCAATGGTCAGGTGGAAAGCACCAATAAGGTTATTGAAAATATCCTTACTAAAACAGTTAATAGTCATTGAAAGGATTGGGCTGACAGGCTTCCAGAAGCACTGTGGGCATATCGCACGACTTGGTGTGACACTACAGGCTTCTCCCCATATGATCTGGTGTACGGAAAGAGTGTTGTCTTTCCAATTGAGTTTGAGATTAAAACCCTAAAGACAGCCACCAAAATGAACCTGGATGTAACAGAAGCTCAGAAGTGAAGGCTGAATCAATTAAATGAACTGGATGAGAAGCGGTTAGCGGCAGTAGACCAGACTTTGTTGCTTCAGCAACAGAGATCTAATTGGCACGACCGGTTTATTAAAAAGAAGGTCTTCAGTGAAGGAGACTGGGCGTTACTTTATGACTCCAGATTCAAAAGAGATTTTAAAGGGAAACTGCGTACATGGTGGCTAGGTCCATACTTGGTTGACAGGGTTTTTGACAATGGCACTGTCCGTCTGGTGACCATTGATGACAATCGTATACCATTACTTGCTAATGGCCACAAACTAAGACTGTATCGTAAGCCTATCTCGAAGGACGCATTCATTTCACAGACTGTATCGTGAGTCCAAATTTGGTCCCTTTTTAACCACCTTTAATCACCTTTCTTCCCTTGTTTTACACTGCTTAGCATGCCAATCAGACTGACTTTCTTCACTTTATTCCCTAAATTGTCAAGGTAAGACTGATTATTGTTTTACCTTATTAATGCTTATTCTTGTGACAATTAAGGCTATTTATCTCTCGAAATTGTGCTAATATGTGTGATCTATGAAGATAACGTGAGATGAGAAGAATGCAGGGGGATAACGCTAAACAAGTCTAGGGACGAGGGATGGTCATGACACAAAAGGGATCCTCAACCTGTCCATCATCGATTGAGGCACGTGACATTCCAGACAAGAGCCGGTCAGAGTAGCCATAACAGAATGTGCTATGATCGAGGGATCTCCAGTGTAGCTGCTCGAATATTATGGCGATCTGAGAAGATCGCCACTTCTGGGCCAGTCAACAGTCTTCTTGCACTTTCTATAATTGTATCACGCCACGTCTTGTAACAACCGGTGTTATTCATGGCGCCTGAAGATCAGAGATCTTCATGGCTGCCCTTTGTAATAGGATTGGATGTTATCGCTTGTATGTATAAATGCAGAAGGCTGTCTCGACCCAGGGGGGTTGGAAAATAGTTAATTCATTCGGTGTATTAACAGCGGGAGCAATCTGTAATAATCCTTCCTTTCTAATACAAAGAGTTACTGCTGGTTTAAGGGAGCTGTACATTTTTCATCCAGCGTCTCTGTGTGAAGGCTGGGCCCGCCTTCCGCAGACATTGTTGAGTTAAGGTAGGATCTTTTAATTTGTGGTTGTGTGATGTTTCGTTAACCATATTTTCTGTGTGCGCAGCAGTAGTGTGTGTGATTTACAGCATTGCATTTTCCTATGATCAATAATTGT
>LPNX010023926.1:604436-605577 GCA_001517045.1 Pseudotsuga menziesii | reverse complement strand
TGCACTTACCCTTTGAAACAAAAGACTTCCTCGGGTTGATAATGAATTTCGTAAGCTCTGTGTGTTGATAATAACTTATCTGCATTTAGGGTGCTCGACAATGACTAATCATTGTGGTCATATCTATGATGATTGAAAAATGAGGATTTGTGAAGAATTAAAGGTGCATTTCGCACAAAAATGGCGTCCAACCAAACTCTGTAGTGCATTATGTCAAACCCATAAATTTTAGGTGAATTAAGTGTGGGTACTGACCAATTTTGGAGGCATTGCGTCCTTTGTGGATGTTCAACCTCCTCAAAGACCTCCTTGACTTCCTCCGTGTACTCATCAACCTCCTCAACCTCCTCTATGAACTCCTCAACTGCCTTAACCTCCGATGTGAACACCTCAACCTCCTCGACCTCTTTTACAAACTTTGTGGTGACCTTTACAAACTCCTTAACCTCCCCAACCTGCTCTATGAACTCCTTGACCTCCTCGGCCTCCTTTGTGAACTACTTGACCTCCTTTGTGACCTCCATGGTGACCTCTGTGACCTCCTAGATCCACCAGCTCTTATGCGAAATTTGTGACCTATGCGATCTCTGATGAGAGGAAAGGAGTGTTGGAGCTGGACCTAAATACTCCCAAAGAAGAGTGTTGGAGCCCCTATCAAACCGGACTTCTGGATAGGTATTGGAACCCTGGGAGCAACAGCTATTTGTGCACGGTTTTGGAATGGTATGCAAACTATCAATAAAATCTGCGTTGAAACCTCTGATCGCATTATTATATAGTGCCATTTAATAAGCTAATAAAACCCTCTAATATTTATTAGTAGCTAAGGGTTCATAGTTAGGTTGTATGGGTATAGGTTAAAGGTTCATAGTTAGGGGGTATGGATAGAATTTAATGGTTCACAATTAAGGGGCATGGGTAGAGGTTAGGGGTTCGCCACCAAGGTTAGTCTCTAACCCTATAACCCATAAACAATTAGGATACTATAAGAATGGATCCTAAGAGAATATGACAAATTATAGTAAAAAAATACATCTTTATTTTCTATACATTTCATAAATAGATAGGTAGGATTTTAAAATGATATATATTATATTTAAATAGATATAGAGACTACATCATTTTAAGATGGATTTGATGT
>LPNX010023926.1:506936-599436 GCA_001517045.1 Pseudotsuga menziesii | reverse complement strand
GATGATGATGATGATGATGATGATGGTGATGATGAATATTGTAATGCCCCATATTTGACTTAGGCATGTTTTTCAGTCAAACTTATTACACTGTATTTGCTTATTATCTATGGACTCAACTATACTAAGTAAACTATATTTTGGCATGTTATACGTGATTATATACTAATTATTATTTTATGATGTTATCATGCTTATGATGTTATCATGCTTATGATATGATTATGATGTTATCATGCTTATATCAATGCTTGATTATGATATTATGATGATTAACATGCTTATGCAGATACTCTGATTATGATGTTATCATGTTATCATTTTTATGATGTTACTGTGCTTATGTGATTACTATGTGGTAGTCATCATCAGATTCCTTTATTTCATAACAAAACAAAAACGTATATTTGACTGTAATTCTTGATATGATGTGATTTGTATGATGTGGTACATGGATACCCACCCATGATGTGATCGATTTTATGATTTTATGGGATGAAAGGAAATAATGTTGATAATATGGACCAACTATTGATTTAATATTGTTATGAATGCATGTTTGCATAGTGCTAACCCGCAGGGTATAGGGTCTATGTGATAGTCGGGTATATGATGTGAAGTATGATGTAATACATATATTGAAGAGAGCCTTAATTTCCAAAGTGATGATATGATGACACATACGAATAAACTTGATAGCAATAGAGTATGGTTTGATGGGGTATAGACCCAATATGTTGAGAGGGATGGATGTATTTCCCACCCTATGTCACTATGATACCCGAGGTCATGGGAGGGAAGTGCTGAGACACGCTCCCAAAGTTTTTTTTGATGGCGACAGTCGTATTCCTTCTAGGAGAGGCTAGGTACGCTAGTTAGATGATGCTACCGCTCTCAAGTTCTATGTGGGAAGGTCAATATAGTTGGCATCCACTTTGTAATAGCAGAGGATGGAAAGGGAGGATGAAGACGTAGGTTAGGATGGGAGGACATGTTAGTTAGTATTGCTGAGGGTTGGACATTTTATGATACCAAATTAGTGACGGTAGGTACCCATCTTGATTGAATGATTAATAAGAACATAACTGTTAAATAACTCATAATTTCAAAGAAATCATATTATATCTATATACTTTGCCTATTGCATGAAATATTATTAGTATCAGCTAGAATTTAGGTGGTTTTGTTATAGTACATGTGCAGACTATGCATGTACTAGCCAAGCATGCACATCTCGCACATGCACGCTATTATGAATATACAAATACGTAATATGTCAGATAATCATATAAGTTGTAATAAGCAACCAAATATTTGTGTATTGATAAATTCAGATAATGTTTGGTTGCTTATTACAACTTATATGATTATCTGACATATTACGTATTTGTATATTCGTACTAGCGTGCATGTGCGAGGTGTGCATGAAAATCTTGAAAAAGAATAAAAGTTCTTTATAGTACAAATATAGGAGGAGATGAGTGTCAAGGGACAAGAAAACTAGTTCCGAGAGTGGAACATACCTATGCTCAATGCAAGGAAACATGTGCAGGATAACGACACTCGGGGGAAGGTGTCCTCTTGGTAAAGGGGTGATTAAGTTGCAAATATAAAAAGGCTCTGCTTGGCTAGACATGAGACAATATTGGGCTATATGGATGATAAATCAAATTCAGGGAGCGGGCATAGAGCTCAAAAAGGAAAGAAAAACTCATGAAAATTCAATTACAACTTGATATATACCAGGGAGTCCCAAGGGAAATGGCCAGCATAAAGTTCAAGAGGAGTATGAATCTCTTGCTCAAGGACATGGTGGGACTAAAAAGGGACTTCCACACCCTAAAGGAGAAACATCATCATGGGCACCAAATGTAATAAAGGATCTAACTAGGGCACCCATGTATGGAAAATCTCTACCATTCACATAACACCACTTCTAAAAGCAGCATAAAGGTTTTGTGACATCATGGAATGGGTTCATACCTAAGGATACGATGAAACGGTCATAAGGTCATGCAAAATGAAAGAGGATGTGAAATCCTAACCTATATGCTAGTTTAGACATGATACCTAAAATAGGCATGAACGGATCAAAGACCTCGGAGAGAGTGTACAAAAAACGGACCCTACATGACAACAATATTAGTCCAAAATAGTTGGAAATGGCCAGTAAAGAGTCCAAACCATAGGATATAGGGAGGATTCATTATGACAAGTGCATTCAAAGGAAACAGTGCAATGGATGATGGGACATAAGAAGGAATGTAAGGTGTAGACCCAATGTTTATGTATCCACTACCACCCCCGTGAGGGTGACCACTATTGTAAAGACCGAGTGAAAGGAATAAAAATCCTCCACAAATGGAGTAGAGGATGGAATATGACCATTCCCAAACACATGAGCACATTAAGGGGTTGTGATGCCCCCAAGTCTGATACAAAGGTTCATACTAGGACCAAGGATGGGTGACAGGATACCAGCCATGCCAAAAATAAAAGGATCCAAACTCAAGAGAGCATAAATATACTCAAGTAATCGCAATCCTAAAGTCCAACTAGTACACAAAGAGCACACTCCTAAGAAAATATACAGCCAAAAAACAAGGAAACCAAGGGGAGGATAAGTGAGCTCCTGAATGCAACAGGTATGTCTCACCTAGGAGAGGCTCAAAACTCCCATACACTACAAGTGGAGGTATGTAAACAATTGTAGTGGCCCTCAGCTTCAACGCATATAGTGACTGTGTTTTCTAACCCCTACCTCACCAGGACACCTGCAAAATAACATTTGAAAATACCCCCTCGATACCTAGGTAAGGAAACTAGGGTCACCTAAATATAACCAATGCTCAGGCAGTCATAGGCGGGATCGACCGTATGGGAAGGGTAGCAAATCCTGAAACTCAAAAGAGCCCCCAAATATGAATATGATCCTAGAAATATCTTCGGTGCTCACAGAAGGTGACCAAGGGTCATCCCAATCACAATCGCATGCACTTCCTTTTGCTTAAATACCATGTAAGAGGAGCATCCTGAGAAACACTAATTACACCAAGGGTTTCACACTCTCACCTGGACAAACACCTAATTTTTTTGTTTAGTGGTCTTGGAGAATTGACTCACAATGAACTATTCCAAGACCCTAAAACCTATTCTTGTTGATGCACCTTATAAAATAAAAGAGTGTAATACATTTTACTAAGCGTTAATTTTATTTGGCTGTAATTACTCAAAAGGAAATGGTCATGCAACTAATGAAGTTATGACTCAGCAGTGAAGTAAATATGCACACCTAAAAAGAAATGCCAAGTGCAATTGTGTAGAATGAAAAATAGGGTATACCACTACATGAGATGCAAGATTTTCCTTCAATGTCAATGAAATGCTTCCTATATGAAAGCCTAAACACAACTCTCATCCAAGCAATCCAATGCAAGTACCTCCTCAAATCCATATGAGAGATGCAAGTAAGAATGCAACTAATTTGTATTTTCAATATAAAAGAATGAAAATGCAATAAAAGTCACTAAATCTCTCAGTCTCTACAACAAGTATAAAACACAAGCCCAACATGACACTGAGACAAAAGAGTAATGCACTAATGGAAAAACAAAAAATGATATAAATGAATACAACTAATTCAAAGAAAAATCAATGAAAAATCGGTCTCTGGTCATAAAATAAGCAGTCAACAGACACCATAAGAACCCAGGAAAACCCAGCCACACTCACAACCCACCCAGCAACTTCCCATAACATCAAACTCAACCAAAAGGGAGGATGTACATGACTATATAAAGAACAACAACGTATGTACGCGACTTTTAGACAAAAACCTGCATGTATACATGGATTTTGGCCAAAAACCTGCATGTATATGTGAATTTTGGAAAAAACCCCGTGTATGTACATGGATTTTAGCCAAAAACCTACGTATACAGAGAATAAAGTGGTAAAAAACAGGAAAAGGGTCAAACCACTCAAGGGGAGTGTCAATGTACATGAACATACTATAAAATGAGACACATAAATAGGGAGAAACAAATATCAAGTCAATAATATCAAGCACATTGTGCCCCCAACCCCAAACAAAAATAAGAAGCATCCCCAGTATGGTCACCAATTCTGTTACGGAGAGAAACTTCCTATGGCTTTGGGTGTTCCACAAAAGATAGCTAGACACAAGAAATAAATCCTTCCCCAATATGCAATAGAAACCAAACATCGAACACTAAGGGACCTCGAATCATACCTTATTCCAGACGGTTGAACTAGATCCCCATTGAGATTTTTCCAATCCCGCTTGCGCTAACAATTTGCTCTCAACAACATCAAACAAGGAAAGCATGCTATATAATATGGTGTTAGATATACTATAGAATATATAATCAACAATGTATAAGCAATTAAACATATCAATGGATTCAATATTTACATTCAAATGCACATAATTCGACAGGAAAAGATATTTCTATTAATCAAACCAGAGATTACACAAGTGATAACCTCTGTCGACACGTCTACGAACCGGAGAAACCGATTCCTCCACCTGGGTGTCCACCACCTCAATCCTCCATCTCTCGATAGCAAAATCACAAGCAAAGGAAAGCTTGGGAAGAACAAAAAGTGGTCCAAAGGGACAAAGGGATGCAAACTCAATTATATGTAAAGTACACCAACAATGGACTATAGTTTCGTTGCTCTTCAATTCCTCTTCCTTAATGTATCCAAGGGGTTCCTTATATAGCATTCCAAAGGGGTAATGGAGGGTCGAATCCAAGTGATATCAAGGCATATGGAAGGCCAAGAGTCAGGATCTTCGGACTCATCTAAGAAAAAATCCAAAATTGTTTGGCTTTATGCACACATCCCAATGTGCACGGGTTTGAGGTCAAAAGTCACGTGTACACGCGAGTATGGGTTTAAAAGTCATGTACAGCAATAAAAATGGGTTTTTAGGGATGAAATTGGAAACATAAAAGTATAATATCAGTCCATGGGGTCTAAAGAGTCTACAGAGGGACAGGGAAGGCCATAAATATGTGATCAACCATGTGTGGTAAAATCAGCTATAACATCGGCCTTTAACTTGGGCCATAAAAAGTGTTTCTTTACTGCATATATCATCTTTTGATATCCTGGATTCCCTAAGTAGGGTGTCCGTTGAAATTCTATGAGGATGTTGAACCTGATGTCCCCTTATTTCGGAACGTACAATCTCTCTTTGGACCATAGCAGTCATGTTTCATCTACCTTGTACTCTTTTTGTTGCTGAAACAACCTGTCCTCTTAGAATTTCTTGAGGATTTTGACATAGAAAGGGTCAACTCTGTTCGTCGTTCTAATCCTCTCATGTAATTCCAAATAATTTTGAATTAAAGTCACCTCATATATCATATGAGCTCATCGGCTCAAAGCATCAGCAATTTTGTTCTCTTTTCCCTTTCTATGCTTTAGCTCGAAATGCTATTCACTGAGGAAAGCCAATTGTTATATTTTTATCTATTTCAACAATATGATATTAGGATATTTACTAAGAGAATAACAAGAACAAAAATAAATCAAAAGAGACAATGAACACAAATATTTTCCTTGGGGAAACCATAAAGGAGAAAACCCCGCAACTTCCTCGGAGATAGAATGAGCACCAAAAGTAAAACCCAAAGATACAAAGATGATATCCTGACAGCAGTTGTCTCTCTCTCTCTTGTCCCAGCTTCTTCTCTCTCTCAGTTATGCACTACAACTAAGTGTGAGTGACTGTGTGATAATTAGAGAGGCTCACTCTCTGTTTATACTAATTCCCAACTTGACAATAACTCACCAGGGACGACTTATCTAGGAGAGTCTAATAACCCTAGTGCCCCACAACTATGGGGAATTTAACCCTTGATCAACAAGGAGGGTTACCCTCTATGATTTTACATGACTTGTTTACATTATTGATTCTCCCGATAGGAACATCGGGGTATGACATGACTCAATTACATTACTGATATTTCCCGATAGGAACATCGGGGTACAATAAATAAGATATATAAGTGAATATATTCTGAAGTTACAAATACATAAACACTCCCTCTTAACTAGGAAGGTATTCTCTTTACACAATACATCAGCAAAAGTCTTCTTCTCTGGATCATCATCAAAGTCTGGATCATCACTAGATCAATATCAAGTCTGGATCATCACAAGATCAACATCAAGTCTGGATCATCATTGGATCAATATCAAGTATGTATAATCACTAGATCAACATAAAGTCTAGTTCATCACTGGATCGACATCAATTCTAGACCATCATCATCATTACTGCTTCCGTTATCTTGATCAACTGGTGCTATCTCTCAATTCTTCTCGCCATAGGAAGTTCTACAGAGCTGGCCCTTTTTCATATTGGTTGTAGGCCTAGCCTCCATGCAATTCTTCATCTTCTTCGGCACTTATATCTGACCATGGGAGGAACACATCCTGTAACCATGTCAGAAATCCCATCCAGCACTTACATCTGACCATGGGGGGAACACATCCACCACCATGTCAGAAAGGCACACCTAGGACTCACATCTGACCAGTTAGCTACCATTAATTAATTAGTCAGTTAGATACCATTAATACAGATTTCTTTTGGGTTATTTTAATGGTCGACTAGCGATATTCAAAGATTGAAATTCTGGATGTCTTTTGGGTAATTTTTAATGGGTGACTATTGAGATTCAAATATTGAAATTAGATGCTACAAGATCACACCACTCCTCTTAGGTTCTAACCCCTACCTCACCAGGACACCTGCAAAATAACATTTGCAAATACCCCCTCGATACCTAGGTAAGGAAACTAGGGTCACCTTAA
Organism: Pseudotsuga menziesii; assembly: GCA_001517045.1. NCBI lineage: Eukaryota > Viridiplantae > Streptophyta > Pinopsida > Pinales > Pinaceae > Pseudotsuga > Pseudotsuga menziesii. The sequence goes on along the minus strand of LPNX010023926.1, from coordinate 592,584 downwards.
TATAACCAATGCTCAGGCAGATAGTCACAGGCGGGATTGACCGTATGGGTAGGGTAGCAAATCCTGAAACTCAAAAGAGCCCCCAGATATGAATATGATCCTAGAAATATCTTCGGTACTCACAGAAAGTGACCAAGGGTCATCCCAATCACAATCGCATGCACTTCCTTTTTCTTAACTCCCGTGTAAGAGGAGCATCCTGAGAAACACTAATTATACCAAGGGTTTCACACTCTCACCTGGACAAACACCTAATTTTTTTGTTTAGTGGTCTTGGAGAATTGACTCACAGTGAACTATTCCAAGACCCTAAAACCTATTCTTGTTGATGCACCTTATAAAATAAAAGAGTGTAATACATTTTATTAAGTGTTAATTTTATTTGGCTGTAATTACTCAAAAGGAAATGGTCGTGCAACTAATGAACTTATGACTCAGCAGTGAAGTAAATATGCACACCTAAATAGAAATGCCAACTGCAATTGTGTAGAATGAAAAATAGGGTATGCCACTACATGAGATGCAATATTTTCCTTCAATGTCAATGAAATCCTTCCTATATGAAAGCCTAAACACAACTCTCATCCAAGAAATCCAATGCAAGTACCTCTTCAAATCCATATGAGAGATGCAAGTAACAATGCATCTAATTTGTATTTTCAATATAAAAGAATGAAAATGCAATAAAAGTCACTAAATCTCTCAGTCTCTGCAGCAAGTATAAAACACAAGCCCAACAAGACACTGAGACAAAAGAGTAATGCACTAATGGAAAAAAAAATGAGATAAATGAATACAACTAATTCAAAGAAAAATCAATGAAAAATCGGTCTCTGGTCATAAAATAAGCAGTCATCAGACACCATAAGAACCCAGGAAAACCCAGCCACACTCACAACCCACCCAACAACTTCCCATAACATCAAACTCAACCAAAATGGAGGATGTACGCAACTATATAAAGAACAACAACATATGTACTTGACTTTTAGCCAAAAACCTGCATGTATACACAGATTTTGGCCAAAAACCTGCATTTATGTGTGACTTTTGGCAAAAAACCCATGTATGTACACTGATTTTAGCCAAAAACCTACGTATACAATGAATAAAGTGGTAAAAAGAAGGCAAAGGGTCAAACCACTCAAGGGGAGTGTTAACATGAACATACTATAAAATGAGACACATAAATAGGGAGAAACAAGATCAAGTCAATAATATCAAGCACATTGTGCCCCCAACCCCCCAAAAAAATAAGGAACATCCCCAGTATGGTCACCAATTCTGTTACAGAGAGAAACTTCCTATGGCTTGGGGTGTACCACAAAATACAACTAGACACGAGAAATAAATCCTTCCCCAATATGCAATAGAAACCAAACATCTAACACTAAGGGACCTTGAATAATACCTTATTCTAGACGGTTGAAGTAGATCCCCATTGAGATTTTTCCAATCCCACTTGCACTAATAATTTGCTCTCAACAACAGCAAACAAGGAAAGCATGCTATATAATATGGTGTTAGATATACTATAGAATATATAATAAACAATGTATAAGCAATTAAACATATCAATGGATTCAATATTTACATTCAAATGCACATAATTCAACATGAAAATATATTTCTATTAATCAAACCAGAGATTACACAAGCGATAACCTATGTCGGCACGTCTACGAACCGGAGAAACTGAGTCCTCCACCTGGGCATCCACCACCTCAATCCTCCATCTATCGATAGCAAAATCACAAGCAAAGGAAATCTTGGGAAGAACACAAAGTGTTCCAAAGGGATAAACGGATGCATACTCAATTATATGGAAACTACGCCAACAATGGACTATAGTTTCGTTGCTCTTCAATTCCTCTTCCTCGATGTATCCAAGGGGTTCCTTATATAGCATTCCAAAGGGGTAATGGAGGGTCGAATCCAAGTGATATCAAGGCATATGGAAGGCCAAGAGTCAGGATCTTCGGACTCATCCAAGAAAAAATCCAAAATTGTTTGGCTTTATGCACACATCCCGATGTGCGCGGGTTTGAGGTCAAACGTCATGTGTACACGAGAGTATGGGTTTAAAAGTCACGTACAGCAATAAAAATGGGTTTTTAGGGATGAAATTGGAAACATAAAAGTATAATATCAGTCCATGGGGTCTAAAGAGTCTACAGAGGGACAGGGAAGGCCATAAATATGTGATCAACCATGTGTGGTAAAATCAGCTATAACATAGGCCTTTAACTTGGGCCATAAAAAGTGTTTCTTTACTACAGATATAATCTTTTGATATCTTGGATGCCTAAATAGGGTGTCCATTGAAATTCTATGAGGATGTTGGACCTAATTTCCCCTTCTTTCGGAACGTACAATCTCTCTTTGGACCATAGCAATCATGTTTTATCTACCCTGTACTCTTTTTGTTGTTGAAACAACCTGTCCTCTTAGACTTTCTTGAGGATTTCGACATAGAAAGGGTCAACTCTGTTCGTCGTTCTAATCCTCTCATGTAATTCCGAATCAGTTTGAATTAAAGTCACCTCATATATCATATGAGCTCATCGGCTCAAAGCATCAGCAATTTTTCTCTCTTTTCCCTTTATATGCTTTAGCTCGAAATGGTATTCGCTGAGGAAAGCCAATTCTTATATTTTTATCTATTTCAACAATATGATCTTAGGATATTTACTAAGAGAATAACAAGAACAACAATAAATCGAAAGAGACAATGAACACAAAGATTTTCCTTGGGGAAACCATAAAGGAGAAAACCCTGCAGCTTCCTCGGAGATAGAATGAGCACCAAAAGTAAAACCCAAAGATACAAAGATGATCTCCCGACAGCAGTTGTCTCTCTCTGTCTTGTCCCAGCTTCTTCTCTCTCTCAGTTATGTGCTACAACTAAGTGTGAGTGACTGTGTGATAATTAGAGAGGCTCACTCTCTGTTTATACTAATTCCCGACTTGACAATAACTCACCAGGGACGACTTATCTAGGAGAGTCTAATAACCCTAGTGCCCCATAACTATGGGGAATTCAACCCTTCATCAATAAGGAGGGTTACCCTCTATGATTTTACATGACTTGTTTACATTATTTATTCTCTCGATAGGAACATCGGGGTACAATAAATAAGATATATAAGTGAATACATTCTGAAGTTATAAATACATAAGCACTCCCTCTTAACTGGGAAGGTATTCTCTTTACATAATACATCGGCACAAGTCTTCTTCTCTGGATCATCATCAAAACTAGATCATCATCAAAGTCTGGATCATCACTAGATCAATATCAATTCTGGATCATCACTGGATCAATATCAAGTCTGGATCATCATTGGATCAATATCAAGTATGGATCATCACTGGATCAATATCAAGTCTTGATCATCACTGGATCGACATCAATTCTGGACCATCATCATCATTACTGCTTCCGTTATCTCGATCAACTGGTGCTATCTCTCAATTCTTCTCGTCATAGGAAGTTCTACAGAGCCAGCCCTTTTTCATGTTGGTCGTAGGCCTAGCCTCCATGCAATTCTTCATCTTCTTCGGCACTTATATCTGACCATGGGAGGAACACATCCCGCAAGCATGTCAGAAAGGCCCATCTAGCACTTACATTTGACCATGGGGGGAACAAATCCACCACCATGTCAGAAAGACACGCCCAGGACTCACATCTGACTAGTTAGCTACCATTAATTAATTAGTCAGTTAGATACCATTAATCCAGATGTCTTTTGGGTTATTTTAATGGTCGACTAGCGATATTCAAAGATTGAAATTCTCGATGTCTTTTGGGTTATTTTTAATGGGTGACTATTGAGATTCAAATATTGAAATTAGATGCTACCAGATCACACCACTCCTCTCAAGTTATTAGAGCACTATCACTTTCCCACCAAGTTGACCCATGAGAATTATCTCCATGAATACTCATGGGTTCAGGGGTCTCAACAAACAAAGATCCCTTCCTTCTCTCTTCTCCTCTCTGAATCTTGATATTATACTACTGCAAGAAACTATGTGTGACCCCTACTCTGCTCTCTTAATTTTTCCAAGATGAAACCTAGCTAGGAGTACTGTGCCTTAGATTCCCAGGGTCTCTCGGGGGGTCTCATTACAGCTTGGAGCCCACACTTCACACGGTGTAAAGCCTTTCGCTCCTATGTTGTTATTTTGATTAAGGCCAGGTTCAAAGGTATTGACTCTGATTTTACTATACTAAATTCTTGTGGGCATTAATCTAATAGGATTTTATTTTGGGACAATGTGGTAGCTGGAGGCCTAGTTAACTACCCCAACCTAATCCTTGCTGGTGATCTTAACTTCACTCTTTCCGATGCTGAGATTTGGGGAGACAAAGCTCGCATGGATCATATGATTCATTATTTTACTAACCTTTTGGACAACTCCAATCTGGTGGACCTGCTCCTCTTCATCTTGGTCCCACTTGGAGGAATGGTAGATTTGGGCCTGAGGGTGTTAGTAAACGTATTGATAGATTCCTTTCTCTGTTCATTTGATTCCTATACTGAATGACTTTAAGTCCTGGATCCACCCTTCTGAAATTTCTTATCATTATCCAATTTGTCTCGAATGGCACAATACCTATCGATGTCATCTCTATCCTTTTAAGTTTAATAGGGCTTGGCTGATGGAAAAGGACTCTCTGGGATTTTTTTTACTTCTTGGAACACTCAGCTCCTTATTCCCATGGATCCTATGTCGACCCTTACTTGTAAACTCAAAATACTGAAAGAGACTATAAAGGCTTGGGAGAAAGAAATGAAACAGACTAAAGCTAAAGAAACTTTGGAGGTGGACCTAGACATTAACACCTTAATTACCTCACAAGCTTCTGATATCTTATCTGTACATGAGTCCTCTCTATTGTCTTGCTTGAAGGCCAAAAAAGATTCATTACCAACACATCAGATCCTGACCTGGAAACTTAAAAGTAGAATTGATTAGCTTAATGAAGGGAATGCTAATACTAAGTTTTTTCATGCCTTTGCCTCAGCTCGGAGGGCCTCCAAAACCATTTGGGATCTTCAGAACCAATTGGGTGAGATGATTGAGGATGAAGCTCAAATCAAAAATATTGGGGTTTCCCATTTTACTGATCTCTTCTCGAATGATGGATTGACCAATATTGAAGATCAACTTAAGGTTGTTAGGATTTTTCCTTCTATCATCTCAGATGAAGGATAAAAATCCTTCCTGTCAGATTTCTCTCTCTCATAGATTGAGGCTGTACTTAAGGATTTCAAAAAGGAAAAAATTCTTGGACCCGATGGATGGCCCGTAGAACTCTACTTGCATTTTTTTTATCTTATTGGTCACGATATTCTCAGAGTTGTGGAGCAATCTTGAACTGAAGTTAGGGTATCAGGCTCATTAAATGCAACTTTTATTACCCTTACTCCTAAGAGTGATAAGACATCCTCCTTTTCTGATTTTAGGCCTATATCCCTCTGTAATTTGGTTTACAAGGTTATCTCTAAACTTGCTGCTGTCAGACTTAAGCCCATACTGGATAAGGCTATTTCTTGGAACCAATTTGGATTCCTTCATAACAGGAAGATTGTAGAGCCTATAGGACTTACCCAGGAAGTATTACATACTGCTAAAGTGGAAAAGAGGCAGGTATTTATACTGAAGTTAGATATTGTCAAGGCATTTGATAGGGTGAACTGGACATTCCTTAGACTAGTCCTCCTCCAGATTGCTATACTTTTCATTGGTGTGAATTTGATCATGAGCTATGTGGAGTCAAGCAACTTTGCATTTCTCATTAATGGGACTCCCTCTATTTTTTTTTTGAGTTCGAGAGGTATCAGGCAGGGATGCCCACTCTCTCCCCTACTTTTTATCCTAATTATTGAAATCCTTAGCCTACTGATCAAACAGGCACAACATGATAGTCTTGTTATGGGTTTTAAAATTTCTTCTTCTTTGAATCTTACACACTTGATATTTTTTGATGATCTACTATTGTTCGGGTTGGGGATTATTGAGGAATGGAAACATTTTAAAGTACTCTTAGATCTCTTCTGCTCAGCAATGGGTATCAAAATTAGTGAGGAGAAGTCTTATTTTCTGTGTAATGAAATTGATGATATTGTCAGAGATAATGTTGCATCCATTATTCCATTAAAAATGGATCCATTGTCTATGGGATTTAAATACTTGGGCTTATACTTGAAACCTATGGGCTATCATGCTAATGATTGGCGCTGGCTACTAAATAAATTTGAGAAAATAATTAGTAATTGGTCCTATCGCTTATTAAGTATGGGAGGAAGACTAATTCTAGTAAAAGCAGTATTAATGGGACTTGCAGTATATTGGCTTACACTGGAAAGGATGCCTAAATCGATTTTGAATTTCCTTAGGCATGCCATATTCAATTTTCTTTGGGGAAATTCTTCTGGTAAATCTAGGACTCACTTGGTGGATTGGCATTTGATTTCCAAGCATTTTGAGATGGGTGGGTGGAATATCCTGAACCTAGAGTGGTTTAACATGGCTCTCAGACTCAAACTCTTTTGGATGGTACTGCAGGTTAATGGTATTTGGTCTGCTATCATCACATTTAAATATTTAAAAGATATAACTATTGTAGAATAGATATGTGCCCGTTCCTTCACTCTTAAGGGTTCGTCTTATATTTGGAATGGATTTATTAGAACTTTGTCTTGGCTTACTAGATGTCTAGGATGGAGGGTGGGAAATGGAAAAGACATTAAAATCGGGGTTGATCTGATTGCTGGCCTCCAATTCTGAATTTACCCTGCTAGAGGAACCCAGAGATTACCTGGAGGATTATGGTATTTCCTCACTTGATAATGCTCATTACAGTGCTCCTAATCACATTTCCCAACAGTATTGGCTTACTGTAGAGGAACTTGACCTGGAAGGTTATTGGAAGGTATTGTGGAAAAACTACATAGGGGGGCTCTCACATGGCTGTATTCGACTGAATTATAGGCATGACTCTTTGGTTTGGATGTATAACAGACACTTGGGATAGGTGACCACACAATTAGCTTATGACTGTATTGCTTCTAGACACTGCCATGATACACCTAAAAAGATCTTGGTTTCCATTTGGAAGCTTAACTTTCCACTGAAAGTAATATGTTTTGTTTGGCTATGCTTATCCAACCGGATTAACACCTGGGATAATCTGCTTAAAAAGGGATGGACCGGCCCAATTTGTTGCTATTTATGCAAGGGAGATGTTAAATCAGTAAATCACCTTTTTGTTGACTATAGATTTACTAGGGAGGTCATTGATGGACTCAATACTGCTCTCCATCAAGCTATCAATTGGAATGATCCAACATACATGCTCAATATGGTTAAGTGGACTACGAATCAAAGAGAGCTGAGGTTTCTTCCCCTCCTCATGACCTGGTAGCTCTATCTTATGTGTAACAGAGTCCTATTTGAAGATTTCAGTCCTTCATCGAACCTCACTATTCATTTTATTATGGATCAGCTTACAAAACACAAAGTGAAGGTTTCCACCAGAACTTATAGAAATTTAGCAGCCTTGTCTCCAGTATTTGACTACCCCATGGGTTTTTTTTATGGAGCCTCAGCCACTGACATGGGTGGTGTTGGTGTACACATTATTTTCACCAAACATCACTATTTCCTCTTAAAATTAGGTTGTGGTCAGAGCACAAATAAATGGTCTGAACTGCTTGCATTATGGGTTCTTCTTGTCTTTTCCAAGCAGATTGAGCTCCCTTACTTACACATCAGAGGGGACTCTTCAGCAATTATTAATTGGTTCAATGGAATGGCTACACTGAAAAAACTGGACCTGGCTGGTTGGTGTACTAAGATTATGACTCGCTGATCTTACTTTATCCATCTTGAATCATCTCATGTCTTCAGGGAATTCAATGTTCAGCTGGACCGTCTCTCTAAGGAGGCACTCCATTTACCATCTGGGCTCTTATATTACATGGAATTTATAGAGGGAGTATGCCTTTGGCATGGCTCAGCTCAGCTCTTTTGAGTATGACTATTTCCCTTTTTTTGGGACGTTATTTATTGAGAAATCATCGTTGATGATTGTGTGATGGTGATCTCTTTCTTGATTTTATACTCATCCCAGCTGAGTGTTTCCTTAGACTTGTTGGTCTGTTTGGGATTGAATGTTAATTGATGAGCTTATTCAGGAGGGAGACTGAAAGATACTATATTGTATTCTCCCTGGAGGATCTTATCTACTTTGGTATTGGAGAATTGACTGTGCATATGTTCGAGGTTGTAACCTACTCTTTAGGCCTCTTCCTTGTTGATCTCCTCTAGGAGCCTATTTGAGAGATGAATGTGTACATGATTTTGATGTGATCTATATGCTTTTATGTATCTTTCTGCTGATGCACAAAGGTTTCCTTTGATTCACATGAATAACAAGGAACTGTTATTTTTCTCCTGGGAAAAAAATATTGAAATTTGGGAAATTTAGTGGCATTGAAGTACAATATAGTAATACCATATCTTGAAGGGTTGTGTACCAAATACTCCACATTTATGACATTTCTCTTCTTTCCTTTTTATGTTATGTACGTACGTGCTCTCGAAAAAATGATATATGGTCTTTATAAATATTTATATATATTGCTTTTTTAAAGTCCAATAAAATATAATCATTGGAAACTTTCAAGCATTATAAAATTTGTTGAAAGACCTTTAGATTTCTCTATGGAAGGGATGATACCTTTTTCATTTTGGGAACTAGTCCATAATCATGTGTGGATTTACTTTTATTGACCCAGCTAATATCATCCACAATTGATTTGAGTGGCTTAGTCATCTCTCCTAAATTGAAGGTCGTCAGTCAGGTGTGTTCTCTTCCGAAATAATGATCCCATATACCTTCCTTCCACAGTCATCTCCCATTATGAATCCATGCTGCAGGAACTGAGGTTGCTTCAAGTCTTTTTTGTTGAGACAAAGGAGGGTGAAACCGCATCTAGGATTGAAAAAGTATATCAAACACACATGCTAGAGTAAGTAGGAACTTTTCAATATACTAGGGAAGACAAAGTGATAACTAAAATTTTTTGGTTCCTTGTATACATATGACTTTCATTTGGCTAACTTTATTTGAGGAGTGTGCGCTTGTATAGAATCTAATTTATTTGAGTTGAACATGGTCTTGAACAACCTAAACTAGTCAATAGGGGAATAAATATATTTTAAATAATGAAAGAATTTAAAACAACAAAAATTGGCAGAGTGAATGTGTTCATGGTAGATTGTAAGGAATAATGGGTCACGCTGTAATAATATAGGTAAGTGAGGTGACAGCCTGCTCCATGCAAGAAGATATATCCATGCAATATAAATTAGATCCATTTAAGAGAGTGTAGATATGTGGCATTGGTCATGTAAGTGGTAACAAGATAGAGAGCCATCTGGGGATATAATAAAGCACTACCAAGGGAAGAACACACCTTTTTTTTCAATTGCTTATAAAACCAAAGGATTTCATTAATTTTCGAAATCACGTAAAATTCATTGAATTGAAATAAATATTCATAGACATCCCAGTTCATTTACTCATAATTTTTGCATAGACCGTTGTGACAATTTGTTCATCTACTCATACTTTGTCCATAAATCCTTATCACCATTTCTACATTAATTTACAATATCTTAACCACCCACTTAATCTAGGAATCCACTAATTTGTATATCTATAGACCAGGAGTCATGGTTGTTTTCCATCAAACAATAAGACCAAGAGATATGTTTGCCACAATGAGTCATTGCTTCCTTTAATTGCATAAACATGTACTATACACTTCCCTGATGCTGGAAGCTATGCCTTGGATGATATGATACTAAGCACTCGTTTCCCAACATCAAGAAGTAATTAATGGATATTTTTAATGGACAATGTTCTTGGTAGCTTTCTAAATAACAAAAATCTGAATTAGAAAACACCCACCTCTCCTACCGGTCAAAACATCAAACATGTTCATGGTAATCCATGGATGGGAGCCTCAATTTCAAACTTGAATTTCACAATGGGGAGTTCAGCCAACATGAGCTCAATAAAATAATGTCTAATCAAAAGCTAGAAGAGATTGCTATGACTGATCCAATGTGTTCAAAGAAGTTAGATCCCCTCACAAATTATATGATTTTCTTTTAGATAAGTTATGCATTTACATGTAATTATTAACAAGTAAATGCATAAATAGAATTTCTTCTTTAGAAAATAACAATTACCTAACCTTTAAAGTAATGCATATGGAGCTTTAAAGCAAGGGACACTTTCTATGTGCTCTTATGTTTGAATGAATATTGGTAGAATATGGCATGCAGTTTATTTTATATGGTCAGTTGCACTTTTGCTAAACTTAATTAGCATAGTAGTACATGGGATATAGTCTCCTAGTTGTTAAAGTTGTGTTGAATGTGGGGGTGTTGAAAGAACATGGAAGGAAACTAGAATTATAAGATTAAAGTAAGACATTGTTTCTTATTTTTTAAGACTAACAAGTTGTAGGATACATGTGTGTCCCAATTTTATTCTTTGAAACATGAGTTTACTTCTGGTCTAACAATAAGTTTGATGCTTTCTCTCGAAGGACATTAAGGAATAAAGAGATTGTGAAATAAAATGGTTTTTAGAATTTATTATAAGGATGGGAATTGATATATATTTGTAGGTTGTCAAAAGCATAGGTTGGAATTGTTTTTGTATAGTGTCATACAACTTAAAGAGGAGGGGAACGCGTGACGCTCTTTGCAGTGGATGATAATGATCCCATTTATTTAATAATTATTATTTCCAGGTTATTATTAGCTACTTATTCTAATAATTAAATAATTTTTTAATTTTGAAGTTAAATATTTTTTTGGGGGGAATTTTTACTCTTATTGCATATTTATACAAGACATACTGGGAGTGAGCTAAACTCTAAACCATTTGCTGGTGAAATTTTCCTGAATCCGGGGAGGGAATTTTTGCTGAAATTACAACTTTGGTTGCTAAAATGGATTCAACGCCTTCGATGACCCCAGTGGAACCAGGATTATGCAATTTCAAAAAAATAAAACTACAATTTCAACAATTCTTGCTGAATTTTGGTCAAAATTTTTAGTGAAAAAATGGTGCAAATAATCTAGAGTTTAGCTCACTCGACTTACTATCTTTGTTTACTAATTGGGACTGTCTTAATTAGATTCGAAATGGTTACATATAAAGTGGATTTGAATTCTTAAACATAGATTGCTAAAGGAACTGTGTTGTTACTGGTGACCTCTGATTCTTAATTTCTTCAACATAGATCGAGTCATGGCAAATGTCAAATTTTTTTTTATCAATATGAGTGTCTTGATTGAATTCGTTTCTTCACAAGTCCATCATGACCAAGAATTTTTGGAATTCTATGTAATGTTTATGTAAAAATGTAGGATTTAGTTATTCATTTTGAAACCCCTCACGAGACCATAATTTCAAGCAATGCAATGAAGTATACAACCATAATTACCAAATGTTACTTGGATTCTACCGTTTAAGTTTTATATGGCTATATTTCTAGTGACTTTTAATTTTTAAATGGAAATTATTAAAATTAATATGCTCAATTCTTGATTACTTTTATCTTAATTTTGTTGAATGTAATATTGAAATCATAGGATGATACTTAATATTGGGTTGATGTGTATTTTCTAAGTTTAAGAAGTGGGCGGTTTGAGATCCTGGTTTGTAGGATCTAAGACCTGGTTTGTTTGAGGTATGTTCAACTATATATTGTAATCATTTTACATTAGTTAATTGAATTGGTATTTTTCATTCTTCGGTGTGTGAGTGAGCCTCTGTGCTATGTCATATACTTCTGTCATATTATAGTTGGTGTCAGACTGTACATATGTTAGGTTTTCACTGCATGACTTGCTAGGAGAATCACATGAAGTTGTGACCCGGTGTGTTGATTGAGGCGTTGAAGAATGTACGGCGAACATGCCTGGATCTGTGTATTATTATGTAGCCTAGAAAGAGTTGTGGGGATACATATATTGCTCCTGCCCAATCATTTCCATGAGTGGATAATTGAGTGGTGTCATTTCTTTTGTGAAGGATTTTTTGTGTGGCCATGTGTGAAAGATCTACCACAGCGTGAAAGAGATTGGCAAGTGAACTGATATTTCCTATGGAAGTGAACTGATATTACCTGCAGAAGTTAGTGAGGAATCATATATCATTAGGATCCATTTGTATGAAAGGAGGGAAGCCACCATTGTAGATTTCGATCTTCCCAACATCGTGGAAGAGGATCCACCAAAATATTTATTCTTTGAAGGGAGAAAAATATATAGCATGCAACAGAGTATTTAATGCTTCCGCAGCAACTTTGTGGATCATTGGATCTCAATCGTTTGAGATCCACTAGCCCACAACTTTGCTGGGGTAGCATTAAATACTCTGTCGCATGCTATATATTTTTCACCTTCCCTTACGCACTCCTTCACCTATGTGACCCTCTGACGTAAGATTCTAGAGTTCAAGGTGCATCCCTACTATTTTCTAGATTCGAGCATAAATCGAATTTCATAGTTGTCCAATCGGGTAAAAGAAGGAAAAAAGACAAATCCTTTCAAAGACAACATAATCTCTCACATCAGAAACTACAAGATGTCCAAGGAAACATGGGACACATTAAAAGGTTTGTATGAAACCTTAAATAGAAATCAAATCTTATTTATGAAAACCAAGCTATTGTCTATCAAAATTGAAGCTTATGAAGGGGTAAGAAAATTCATTTATCGCATTAAATATCTAAGTGATAAGTTGGGTGATATCGGCGAAGTAGTAGATAGTATTGATTTACTAACTATCACTTTAATAGTCTTAGTGCAATATTACAAAGTGTTTATGTCAACACTTGCAGTAAGATCATAGCCTCCTATGTTTGAAGAAATCACATGGATTATTCTACAAGAGGAAGAAACGATGAAGAACTATGATTTAGATGCCCAAGGCTCAGATATGGCCCTAATCGCGAGAGGAAGACACACACACACACATGGAGGTAAACTGTGGCAAAACAATAGAGGCAAGTTTCATGCACAACATAAAGGTATGGTATTACCTGATTCTTATAGGAGTAGAAGTGATGAGTTTCATTATTGCGGAAAAACAGGACATCTCGCTAGATATTGTTTTCAAAAGAAAAATCACAAATTCAAACAAAGAAACATAAATCACAGTTGAAACTTTATGTATAATGATACCCTAGATAGTCATGGATTTTAAAAGTATTAAATTGTTTATTTATGAAGTTGCATTGTTTGCTAATACAGATGACGAGAATGCATTGTTCATTGATTTGGGTACACCTGCCCATATGTCTTGTAAGAAAGAATGGTTTGATGAATATCACGAGAATATTGATGACAATCACATTTATTTAGGTGATAACAAGTAACATAAAGTGTCGGGTTATGGAATGATAAGTTTGAACTTACCTAATGGACAAGTGAAATAGATTCATAATGTTATGTATGTCCCTGTCATAAAAAATAATCTAATATATGTTTCTACTATTACTAATAATGACCTGAAAGTGGAATTTGGTAAATATCCGTGTCACATTAGAGATATTCGAGATCAGTACATCCTTTTTTATACAGGTTGTAGAATTGGAGTTTTGTATAAGTTGGATGTGAGCAAGAGCAATCATCAACCATTGACATCCACTTCCATGACAACTGAAGAACTTTGGAATCAAATGTATGGGCCATTAACCATAATGATCTCATGTTGTTACAAAAGAAATATACGGTTGAAGGTACACCTATTATAAAAAAATGCACATTGAATGCATAGCATGTGCAATTGGAAAACAAAATAGGGATGAATTCCCTATACATAAAGAAAAAAGACAAACTAACTTGCTTGAATTAATCCATTCTGATGTATGTGGACCTATGCAAACCATATCTCTTGGTGGTGCATGGTATTTTTTCATTTTTGTTGATGACAGATCTAGGTACACTTAGGTCTATTTCATAATAAGAAAAGGCGATGTCTTTGAGTACTTTAAGGAATTCATAACCATGATTGAAAAATATTCAGGAAAATGCATTAAAATCCTCAGATCTGGTAATGGGGGTGAATACATTTCTGGAGCATTCAAGAGGTATTGTAAGGATCATGGAATCCAATAACAATTCACAGTTCCACATCCACCTCAACAAAACAGAGTAGCTGAGAGGAAGAACAAAACAGTAATGGATTGTTCTCGCAACATGCTTCAAGGTAAAACATTTCAAATGGCTTTTGGGTTGAAACCATTAATACTAATGTTTATTTAAAAAATATAAGTCCAACAAAGAAATTAGATCTGCAAACACCTTTTGAAGTTTTCGATGGCTATAAACTAGACGTCAATCATTTAAGAGTATTTGGATATAAAGATTTTGCACACATTCCAAAATATGATTGAAGAAAACTTGATGCAAATTCAATTGAATGTGTATTTTTGGATACTACACTAATAAAAAAGCATACATGTTTTTTCATCCTAGTTCGCATAAATTGATTGCAAGTAGAGATGTGGCGTTAAATGAGAATGCAGATAAAAATGATAAAATGAATGATACCGATGTATGTCAAATTGTGGTCATATCTTTAATGATAATGATGAATATTTCAAAATAAATTCAATTGTTCAGAAGTATAGAGAACAAGTATAAGAGAAGGAACAGGAACAAGGTGAAAGCAATAGGAACAGGTGAAAGCAACATGAGCACTTCAAATAGTACAAGAAACAACGATACATCTTCTGAGGGAGAGACAACATAAAGTAGAAGAATAATGGATGGAAATATTGCGGGCACTGTAGTACCAATAAGGTCAACTTGACAAACTCATCTTCCTCCAAGGTATAGTGACAATGTCTTAATGTCTAATGTAATTAATGTCATTACACCATTGAATTATGAACAAGCCAAAGATAATAAAGAATAGGTAAATGCTATAAATGAAGAGTATCAATATATAACAAAAAATCAAACCTAGGAATTAATAGAGTTGTATGAGAATAAAATTTCCATAGGATGTAAATGGTTGTTCAAATATAAGTTTAAAGAAGATGGTAGAATTGGTAAATATAAGGCAAGATTAGTTGCAAATGGTTATTCTTAAAAAGAGGGAGTTGATTTTGAAGAGACATTTATCCATGTAACTAGGTTAAATACAATCAAAATACTTGTTGCATTGGCTACAAGACATAAATGGAAAATACATCAGTTAGATGTTAAATATGATTTCTTGAATGGTGAACTAAAAGAGGAAGTATATTTAGTTCATCCTGAAGGTTTTGTACAGAAAGGACAGGAGCATCTTGTGTGTAAATTAAAGAAATATATCTATGGTTTGAAAGAGGCCCCTAGACCATGGTATATAAAGATTGATTCCTTATTTAATCAGAAATGCTTAGTGAAAAGAAAAAGTGATCCTAATCTTGAATAAGTATAAGGAAATAAATTTTTGTTTGATATCCTTGTATGTTGATGATATCATTATTACAAGTAGTGCATGTAAATTGATTACATAAATTAAAAATAAATTGTCACGGGAGTTTGAAATGAAAGACCTTGGTGAGCTACGTTATTGTTTGGGACTGGAATTTTGGAAAGCATCTAGTAATACAATGACCACTGAAAGTAAATATATAAGATAAATTATGAAAAAATGTAATATGAGTGAATGCAAGGAAACATCAATTTCTTTAGATCAGAATCTAAAGTTATACAATGATGATGGAACTAAAGATGAAGATGGTACTTTGTATCGTCAGTTGGTGGGAAGTCTAAACTATCTCACTAATACCAGTACAGATATTGCATATGCAGTCAACATCCTTAGTCAGTTCATGGATAAGACTTCTAAAATACATTGAAAAGTTGCAAATAAAGTCCCAAAATATTTGAAAGGAACAATGGATTTTGGTCTTTTGTATACTAATGAATTTGATGTTCAATTGGCAGGTTTTTCTGATTCTGATTGGGAAGGAAATCTTGATGACAGAAGGTCTACCATAGGTTATGCATTAAATATCATATATGGGGTTGTATCATGGAGCACTAAGAAACAACCAACTGTTTCTTTATCATCCACATAAGATGAATATAAATCCATGTCCAGTTCTACTCGTGAAGTTGTTTGGTTGAGGAGAATTCTTGATGATGTTAGTGCAAGGAAAGTAGAACCAACAAAAGTCCACTGTGATAACCAAAGTTATATTAAAACAACCCTATTTATCATTCAAGATATAAACACATAGAGATGCAACTTCATTTTTCCAGAGAAAAAAATCAAGTCTAAGGAAATTGAATTAATTTAGTGTAATACAAGGGAAAACATAGCTGATATATTTACTAATCTTGTTGGCAAGATTCAATTTGAAGTACTTAAGAAGAAGTTGGGTGTTGTACATAATTTATTTCTCCATTAACAGGGAATGTTGAATTTAATGTCGAAATAATAGGATGATAGTTAAGATTGGTTTGATGTGTGTTTTCTAAGTTTAAGAAGTGAGTGGTTTGAGATCCTGGTTTGTAGGATCTAAGATGTGATGTGTTTAAGATTCGTTCAACTATGTAGTATAACCATTTTACATTAGATAATTGAATTTGTATTTTCAATTACCGTGTGTGTGAACGAGCCTATGTGCTCTGTCGTCTAGCTCTGTCATATTTTAGTAATTTCATGGATATAGAAAATTAGAAATGTAGCCTCGTTCCAGTATAATCAGAGAATGTGCCGAGGAAAACTAGGACATCCCTACCTAAAGCTAATTTTGGCATAGTATTTACTCATAAAGATGCATGATTTATGTAGATTATTATTTTTAATCTTTATATACACCTAAATAGCATCACATATTTGCTTGTTTCTGATGTTGTTGTCAATCCTATTTGCACAATATTCCCTCATCGTTTCTCTTCTTGGAGATGTTTGCATGTCCATAGGTATGTGATCTATATCATATATGATATTAATAGATTTCCTTTTCTTGTTATATGTTCATTATAGATAGTCATCTTATACATTATATAGATGTAAGAGATGCATTCATTGCTTCACCTGGTGGTGGTTCCAACAATGAATATTGTGATCGATGATTTGTGACTGAAGGATTCTTCCAATGATGAGCATTACTTTAGATAATTTGTTATTGAAGGATTCACCCCCACTGGTAAGAAGGAAGTTTAATATTATTTATTATGATATGATTTGATACTACCTATATTTAATCTGTTATGTAGTTTCACAATTAGTGAATTCCCATATAATTAGGGGGAATAATTAATTCCCTTAGTTTCCATGATCTCGATCTCTTTCTAGTCAAGCTATGTCATTTTTCTTTTAATTATTTACATAAATGATGGAATTATTGGATACAGAATTAGAATCTATGCTCTCGTACCATAAGTAGTGGATGAATTAATGACATAGTTTTTCATTCTTATTGTATTTTATAAAGAAAATTGACATAAATTTAACATTAACAAAAGATGATTTCAAATAAAACATTCAAATCAATAATAAATAATACGTAATTATCCAATTAAAAAATTCCTATGGATGATGTTATCATGCCTATAGAATATATAGGCAAATTGGGTTAGCCACCGATCCTATTAGGAATAGTCTCTTCAACTCCCCATTCCAAAATACACACATAAGTTTTTTTGGCCCTCGTGCTTAAAACCCCAAGAATAGTGTGTATGCTCTCTTGATAGATAAAAAATATATATATTTTCATAAGTTGTGCTCCAACATCACACAACCCCTCAACTTCCCCTAAGATCGTAAACATGTTCCCTTTATTTTCTCAGAAAGTTATCTTCGAATCCCATAAACCTCCACATTGAGGTTCCTTCCCTGTGAAGGAACCTCCCTCTTTATCCTGTTGACACATGATAAAAATCATAATTACCCGGTCTGATCTAAGAGTAGATAATAATATGATAAATCACATCCTTTCTTGTAAATAATATAAAATACGAAGCATTAAATCACTTTATTGGCACACATAACAAGATGATAGAATCATATCCGATATTTTACACGTAATACAATAAAATAAGCATTAAATCAATACTATCTAGTTTAATTAATACTAATATTAATTAATTAAATCAATATTAATTAATTGATTAATACTATTTAATTTAATTATTAAATCATATTATTTTATACAAACGACACAAAAAAATTGTAGTATATAATCAATTAATATGGTATACGAGTGCAAAGCATGTGAGGTATATGTATGTAGCTATCATTGTAAGTATGCTAATAATATAAGCACGAAGTAGAAAATCATGATGGGGCATTATAAAATTTGTCAAATGTTCCTCAAGATCTATGGCAAGGTCTCTATCACTTTTTGGTTCATGTCCCGGAATGAGTTTAGCATTGTCTTTCTACTATCTAAAACTTAGTTTGTTCTTAAATGGTATTTAACACTTGCAATAAACTGGGAGGAAAGAGAGAAAACCTTCCATGTAAACTGGAATGAATTAACTATCATTGATATTTAGTTAAAGATATAGAGAACCTTGAACATTGTGTAAATTTTGATTATAGTTGACTATATCAAATAGGATCCAATTGATGTTTTGTAGAAGGATATATAAAGACATATAATTAAAAAAAAAACAGTTATAGAATCTACATAATTCTTTTTATAAGATATAAAAACAAGAGTTTCTAATATTATATAGAGAGAGAGAAATCATGACCCTAATTTATAAATGTGTACTAATTGTGTCAATTATAATATTTAAATTGTAGGATTAGTAACATGGAAGGATGAAATTGCTAATACATTATGATTATAGTTTTTTTTACAACACTAGAGTAGATGGTAGCTATATTTTTAATATGATCATGGTATTGATGACTTGTCATCTGTGTGCATATGTGGATTCAGTGCCCCTTGTCGAATAAAGAAGACGTCATGGCAAGTTCAAGGGTGTTGACCCTACCCCTTGGGCACAATGATGGAGGAGGAGTACCGAGGTAGTCCTTGATGACCTACATCATGACATAGATCAACTTCTGGAAGGGGTGACTGATGATGATTGGTGGAACTTGGATGATGAGCTGATTGTCGTGTGCTACCAGGATACTCCTCAATGGTGTCCAACTATGCATTGGATTGTAATGGTCACTTATAGGCATCCCTAACATAATGTGGGGAGATATTCCCCACTGGGGATCGATGGTGATGACGAGGAGACTAAGGGATCTTCAGAGTCAGTATTCAGAAGACTTAGAGGGATATTTGTAATAACTTTTTACTAGAGCATCCCAATTAGGTAAGAACTGCGAAATTGGGAAGAGGAAACAATAGGCTACCAAAGGCCAAATTTTTGGACCTAGAGGAGCCAAAATTCCAAATTTATCTCATTTCCAATTCGACCATAAAACAATTTTCCAATCAAGGTTCAAAAAGGTACACCATTTTAAATTTGAATCACTTTGAGTAGAAGGATCTGTTTGTGGTGAAACCTAGGGTGTGATATATATTTATTGTTCAAAATTCCACCAAAAGGAATTGGAAAAATCACACTCGAAGAAAGCCACCCAATCATTCATCGTGACTTAACCCAGTTAAGTGAAAAGTTTTAGGAATGGAGTAAAAGGGAAGTGACATATACTCAATTGATAAACCAAAAAAAATATAGAGAGAAGGAATTGACAAATATGGCTAGTAAAGAGGATCTCAAGGGGATGGCCAGTAAATAGGACCTTAAGGGGATGGCCAATAAAGAAGATATTCAACAATTGAACGAACTAATGAATGATATAAAACATAAATTTATTACTCATTCATTTACTAGAGAAGAGGATAAGGAGGAAACCAAATACTTATGCTAGTCATGTATTGTGAAAATTGAAAAATAGTTGGAGAGAAAGTAGTTTGGGAACTAGAAATTCAATGATTCACTACATCATCATGGTTTCAACTCAGGTCTAAGGAAATACTCCACTCCCAAAATTGACATGAGAAAGTTTTATGGAAATGATCCAATCACTTGGATATTATAGATGGAGCATTTCTTTGGTCTACAACAAGTGCCAACTTTGCAAAAGGTAACTATTGCATCCTTATATTTAGAGCTTGATTAATTTGTATGGTATCAATGGATTTGTGATCATAAAAAGGACTCTATGATCTATTGGTATATATTCAAAAATGAATTGATTGCAAACTGTGGGAATATAAATAGAAACACTTTCTTTAGCGAGTTGGTAAATCTTAAGAAAAAAGGTCCAGTTACAAAGCACATCAAGCAATTTCATAAGCTAAGTCTTAGAGTGAAGAATATTTCAAAACATAATTTGTTGGATCTCTTTATTGGAAACTTGAATGATAACATTCAAAACCAATTATATCTCTTTGACACACAATCCTTGGAGAAGGATTTCATGATGGAAAGGAATGTTGAAACAAAAATTCAGGCAGTGGACACTAGAAATACAACTTCCAACGCATATAGAGATAATGATGTTCCTTCTTTTAACCCACCTAAGAGGTTGAAACCTCAACAACCAGAGGAAATAAGAGTGAAAGGTATATGCTATAATTGTGATAGTAAGTACAATAAGGGACATAAGTTTGGAGAAAAAAAATAATTCTACATAGAATGTGAAGAGGAAGAACAAA
Source organism: Pseudotsuga menziesii (assembly GCA_001517045.1). NCBI lineage: Eukaryota > Viridiplantae > Streptophyta > Pinopsida > Pinales > Pinaceae > Pseudotsuga > Pseudotsuga menziesii. The sequence goes on along the minus strand of LPNX010023926.1, from coordinate 571,843 downwards.
AAGTAAAAGAACCATCACAGTGGGATGAACTAGAAGTGATTACTCCCGCCATATCTTGGAATGATTTGGATGTAATTAGTATGCCTTAAAATTTCAAGATCGAAGGATATATAAAAAATAAAAAAAGGTAACATTGTTGATTGATTTTGGTAGTACTCGTAATTTCATTCGCTGTAAAGTGGCCAAATATATAAATTGCTTTGTATATCCAACACTAGAATTTCAAGTAATGATTGTAGATGGAGGAACCATTAGTTTTTCATGGAAATGTCATGATATCAATCTTACTAAATTGGAATATGTATTGAATAGTCCTATGATTTCTATCGCAATGGGCGGTGTTGATGTTGTATTAGGGGTTCAATGGTTACAATCATTGGGAATGCTGAATTTTAATTTTCAAATGATTTTCCTAAATTTTTCGTGGGAAGGAAAAGAATTTGTGTTAAATGGTGTCACAGGGAAACCAAGCAAGTTGATCAACTCTAATGGTATGAAAAGTTTGTTAAATAAAGGATAACAAGGTGTAATTGTACACAATTATGCTCACTAGATTTTCAAACATTAAGGATCATATTTACCCATATTTCCAAAGGGTCCTTAATAATCCTTCCAAGGTATTTGAAGATATTCCAATAAGTCTTCCACGTGTTCGATATTTGGACCATTCCATCCACTTAATTCCAGGAACCATTCCTTCTAGCATCAAACTTTATAGATACCATTATGTCCAGAAGAATGAAATGGAGCACATGGTTGAAGTAGTGGTAGGAAATTCTACAATTCAAGAAGTGGCTGATCGCATAGAGAAGCAAAAATAATTTATCCAAATCCTTAAGATGTCAAAGAACATGATCACTAATAGGCATATCAACAACACCATCAAAGGAGTTTTGAAGAAGAAAAAATCATATGGGAACCTAAAAAAATCATCGAAACAAGGACCAAACAACTATAAAATTAGGGTATTGTTGAGTACCTCCTCAAGTGGAAGAACTTACCATTTGTAGATTCAACATGGGAAGATGGGTCCTTCATACAGATGCATCCACAACTACCCAAGCGTTAAGGATAACACTTGTGTAAAGGGGAGGGGCATGTTAATCCCTAAATGTTGGGAACATTCAGGGTGGTGCACTACCCCTTATATTTTGTTGTATTACATATTATTGATGTCAACTTGGGTATATTAGCAGGGCTATTAGTTGTTATTGTAAATCTTTGACTCCTTTATATAGGAAGGAGATATTTTCATTTTAGTCATCATTGTATCTTGTCTTGCCTAATGTACTTAGTACATTGTGTAAGGAGGTTCCTCCATTGAAGAGGATTTCTATTCATCTTTGTTCTTCATTATTAAGGCGTGTATTACTTTCTTTTGGTATATTTCTACTATTTTGTATGATATTTCTGAGGCTTGGTTGCATAACACATTAGTTGTGATTAGGTGGATTGAGGTGAAGGTATTTTAGGTTTCCCTTATGTGGTAGTATTTGCATCTCATTAGTTTTCCTCATTCCACAACTTGTGATCCTTATCTAAATGGGGAAAATGGTGGGTATAGTGCCCAAAAACATTGCAAAAGGAACACTAATGGTTAATTTTAAACTATAATGTTTTCACCTGCTTGGGAGGTTTATTTAGATCTTGATCTATAGGGCTGGTATTGGCTCTAGTATTGTTACGAGGGTTAGGTGTTTGAACCCCACCTCCATGGTATTGGATTTTCCCTTTGTTCTTCCTTAGGAAAGGGGGGTCTATAGGGTGTGGATGCACTAGAGTATCTAGTAGAGGGCCAGGAAAAGGATAATATGGGTCAATATTTAGGGGATCCAAATATCCAACAAAAGAATCACCACACATAGTGAAAGTACATGAGGTCCATGAACATGGGGAGCCAAAGTAGGAGATGAATAAGAGGTACTCATTCTTGTATGTGAGGAAGAGTGAAACGATTCGGGGTCATAGCAAGGTGCAAGGGCGGGACCTTGATAATTCCACTCAATGGTAGGGGGTTTCCATATGGATAACCACTCAAAGGGAGAGGATAAGGTACATAATGATTTATTCAAGACACAAAAATGATTATGATTGCATTCACTGAATGGGATTCCCCCAAATGATCATTTTTAAAGGAGGATCCTTAAGGGGAATGATGGATAATCATGTATAAGCAACTAGACTGTGTATAAATTAGGTCATATTTATAATCCTTGAGGATGGATTCTTCTTTGGTATGCGGGTGTTTAGAGACCACATCTTTAGCTATCATGGGGAGGATAGATTTCATGAACTTGTATAAAAATAATCGATCGAGGAGCTGAATCTTGCATATACTTTTACATCGATGTCACTCATGGATGTGATCTGTGATATGGGTGGAGGATTTTTTGTGGAATGATAGAAGGATTTTTTCTCCCTGGTCATAAATGATGGGGAACTTGAAGAATGTAAAAAAAGTGGAGGCTAAGAACATAAAGTTGGGATGTGCTCCATGGGGTTGGTCAATATACCACTTAATTGCAACACTAATAAAGGTTATCTAAAACAAGTGTAACATGATAGAATAATATGCAATACTACTAGAGGAACACTATATGTGGAAACACATGATGTGGTTCTTAGGATCCTCTCCTTCCTTCCCCTCAAACTTAGGGATGTCTGAAGGGAGTTTGGTAGGCGTGGGATGTCATGTAGGATCATGTTGGATGGGGTCATTGGTTATTTTTCCAAATATGGGATATTGATATAATTTATGAAAGGAAAGTTTGTAGTAGGATAAAACATAGGGGAATAAAGAATCATGTTGGTCACCTCTATGCTAACGAAACCATTGCTAGTGGTTCCTTCTCCATAAAGAGGAATGCTTCTACCACCAAAAAGAAAAGATGCTACTAATAGGAATTCTAGTGAAAGTGGGAATGATACAAGCCATAGTTTTAGCTATGTGTGTAGGTGAAGGTGATCTCGACTTTAATGAGTCAGAATTAGACAACTCAAAGGAGTGATCTAATGATCATGCAAGGTGTTAACTGGTACATGGATTTTAGAGCAATGCAATCTAAGAAACTGTAAAAATGGGGTTGGACCTAATGTATATGAGAGTACCTTAGAGGATATATAATGGAAGTGTATAAGAGGACTAAATCACCATTACAAGGCTATGGCTGAAAATTTTCAAATCATGTAATCTCAACTATGTAAAAGGAACCAAATCAAACAACAAGTGCAATGTGTTTGCAATAAGTGATCTAATATAACAAAACAGAAAAAATAAAAAATAACAACATGAAAGGGAAAAGATAGACTAATCCTACAAGAGATCTACACAATAAAATCAAAGCAGCAAGTAAATATTTCTCAAATATTTTCTTGAATGGGGGCATTACACCCATTCAACAAAAGGAACAGAAAATTGAGTCGGGTTTTCCAATCACTAGACATGAAATAGAGGCATCAATCATATATGGTCATGGTGAGTGGATACCGAAAGAATAATTATAGAAGTAGGGCCATAGTTGGATCTATATGCTCTAAGAATCCCCCCATTAAAGGGTAATATACCTAAAAAGAAAGGTTTCTAGGCTATCTCATTCAGGGATATGGAATATGAGTTTCTTGCAGCTTCAGTCGGAAGGTAGTGATCTAGGTGTTCTTTAATATTGGTTGGGGACGATGTACTGCCCAACCATTAGGTTCCAGTGTTCGTGTACCACTCGAAAAGGATGGTCCCACCCACATATTGGATTAAACCATATCCATCAATACAAGAGGATTTTACTTTCCTAAACGCTCAATCATTATTTCTCAAATGTATAGTGACCAGGGGGAATTATTTGGATTCCTATCGCCAAAGTCCTAACCTAGCTAATATATTATTTTGGTCCTCAAGAGAGGGTTTAATGAGTTAGATTATGGTTGATTTTAGGCTCCACTTAGGGTTATGCACCAAGTGATAGTTTAAATTTAAGGTGTGAAGGTGTGTCCACAAATGGTGTATACAACTAACAATTGAAGCAACTAAGAAATGTAAATGCTGGAAAGAGATAAAATAACTTCAATACTAAGATATATGAGTTTTCTTGAAATAAATCTATCTCAACATATATGGTTATGATCAAGTTATTCACTTAAATCAAAGAATGCATGAAAAATAGATAACTAAATAATTCCAATTTATAAAGATCAGATAAAGTCCCTAATCTAGCAAACTAAAAAAGTTTTAAACAAATTCATTGATTAACTATCAAATAAGTTCATTAATTAAAACACTTATCCAAATAAAAAGTAATGGCAACTGCACAGAATACTAAACAAAACTTTCAAGGAGGAAAGTACTAAGACTAAAGGGACGTTTCTTCACCAAACAATCTAAAAGGAAACGTAAAAGGGATATTGCAACAAACAAAAGAGACTACAAACAGTAATCAAGAGACTATAAACAAACTTGGAATGAAAAACTGACATTGTATGATCAAGGAAAAGGGAAAATCAAGTTGAAAACTGTCGAGAAGATGAATTTATTGAATGGGTTGATCTTATCGAAGAGATAGAAGAAACACGGGTCATTGGAAATGACCAGATAGGTGTGACTTAGGCCATTGGGACTGGCCAAACAAGCGCGACCCAAAACAAATGGCTCAAAAAAAAAAAATCACCTTTAGATCAATAGATCTACATGAGTTTTGGGCCTAGAAACCTACTAGCAATTCAAGCAACATCTAATGGGCATAAACCATAGCTAAGTTAAGTAGTAAATGACTTAAACAAAGGACCAAAAATAAAAATCATACACAACCAAAGAAGGATTATAGATCCTCCCTAGTATGGTCACCAAAATATGTTGTGTGTGATTAAGAACACACTCGTGTTAAAGAGCACATTCTCAAGGGTTGTGCAACCCCAATAGAGATTCAAAGTGAAAGTACATGAAAATAAAACAGAACAATAAAATAAACTAACTAAAACATATCTAAAATAATAACATGGACACATTCTTCAATAAAAAGATGCATGGGAATCCATAATCTAAAGAATCAAAGAATGTGTTTCTTTTATATTTGAATGAGATAGTACAAAGGGGAAGAATCACCTCAATATAGTGTAGTGGAAGGGGTCACTGCAGATGTTTGAGGGAGGTTTTGTTGGTATCCTATGATGTAGAAATATTTTTACCACACATCATAGTAAGGATCTCCAATAGGTGAGACAGAAGCAAGAAAAGACTACCTCCAAGCTCAAAGAGAATCTCAGTATAATGATGGCTTCAATGAAAAGATGGAGATTTGTGTTTGAACCAGAGACCTTGAGGGATTTTTGTTGGCACAATGATGGACATGATAAGGATCTATGCTATATTTTTTATCCCCAAATTTATTACCTAATTTAGGCCATGTGAGGGTTTGTGCCAATCTTTCCTCTTTTTCGTTAGGAACAAAGCAGAAACAACAAAAAATCAATCTCGAAGCGAGGTCATGCTTATTTGGAGGAACTATATGACTTGAGTCACGTATATCAAAGTAATTGGTGTGACTTCATTTGGGGAAACAAGTGTGACCAGGATTTAGAGTGACCCTTTTAATGTTTGATTTTCATCTTTTGGGATTTTTATGCTTCCGCAAGGTCATTAGGATGGAAATGAGGTGGAATGATAACATATGCAAATGAAGGGGCTAATGACATGGTAGGCAAGAAAATTTGATTGTTAACATCTTTCATTTGATAACATTTATCCTACCCATGTGTCATGTATTGTATGACATCTCTCATTCAATGTGTTTGCTTCATACTTAGGTCAAAGTAATTAAGCCAATGATATGGAATGCATAAGCCATTACAAACTCAATGGTTTTTATTTCAATATGTGTGTGTTTGACGAAGGTCTACAATTTGGTACATCATCACATGTTCATAGATGATGAAATTGCAAACATATATATATATGTGTGTGTGTGTGTATGTAAGTAAAATCATAAATTTGTGTTTTTTTTTCTTCAGCCAAAATTTATTAAGAGAATAAATAGGCTATTAATGTTTTATTTGTAATTTTTTCATTAATCAATAGTTTAAAAAAGAAATGGTGCACTTCTAGAGATGGACCCATACATATTTAGAAATAAAAATAAAATAAAAAATATACTTCATTAGATGAAGACCTTTAAGTGTTCGTTATCCTTTACATATATACCATTTTTTATATATTGATTTTATGATTTAGGTACTCAAACTTTACACCAACATTAGAATATACCTTGTACTCTTATCAAAATAAAAACAATATAAATACTAGAAAACAAAATTCATATATTTATGAAAAATTTAATATATAAAAATTACACTTCAAAAAATTATGTATCAAATTTCACTTTAAAAAAACGAAAGAATATCAAAACATCTAACCTATCAAAAGAAAATATCATTAATTTGCACGCATACAAATCTATTAGGATATCAACACAAAACTTAAGAACTAAAATTGTAAATGTTGAAATTTTAAAACGACATAATAAAATTACCCATAGTTTTTTAGATGGAAAGATCTACAGGAAACCTAGCAATACTTCCCCACATTAGTGGATGGTAGACGTGGTAAACTGCCGGCCATCCTCGCAGAAGGCCTAACCCCAATGGACTTAAAGCTCGAACCCGTGACCTTTCCCCGAAGCAAGAGAGTGTGTGCACGTCTTACCAATTGAGCTAACCCTAGGGGCTAAAATCACCCATAGTTAAAATTGCATGATGGGCATTTTCCATATCGGAATCACTTATGTTTTCCACGCATTTAATCGAAATAGCGACGGATAAACATTGAAATTAGGTGAAAGAGCGTAAATTATCTATGATTCTTTCCCAAGTAATCCTCATGAATCCAAATGAACGCGTTTGTAACNTATATATCACCTTGATGTGGAAGTTCTTTTTTTAATGGTTATTTACATGTTTTAATTTTTCACTAAAATTAAAGTTTTTAATTAAATTTCATCACATTTGGATTTTTTTGAAACTTTTTCCTCGAAAAAAATTATACATAAAACTAGCTTATTTTTATTTAATGAAAATGATTAATACTAATCTAAATGTACATATATAATTATATTTAATCATAACCAATCATATAATTATATTTAATCACATCCAATCATAAATAGATATAGTTAACCATTATATAATCATCTCTCAAACATAATCCACCGTAATAAATCATAATAATTTTTAATCCATGATAATAAATTATTATAAGTAAAAATAAAATCCAATTTTTATAATATCATTTATCACATTTAATTTTAAATAAATTTATAAAAATAAATTTCACTACTTAAATGTATAATTGACCGTTTGCAATTATATATAAATTTTAGTGGTAAGTGGTGCTCTAGGAGAGGGGGACAATCCTGAGAAGGAGTTCAAACCAGCCATTGTTTGCTTTTCCGGGAGAGCGGGATAATCCCAAGAAAGGAAGCGCTTGATTATGATCTTATCTTCTAAGAGAGGGGGACAATTCTGAGGAAGAGGGATTAGAATTCATTCATATTACCTTGAGGATGAGAGATATCCCATGTCATTCACTAGTGTCCATCTTATATGCGACATTCTTGTGTGATATTTCGGGACCCCATCTTGGGGGTGGCATTTTGGTGAGAAAGAATACACCAAGAACTAGTACAAAATGGGTGATAAGTGACTAAAGAAATGACTAAAAATGAGTGATAAATGACTAAATTTGGTCACGCAACCACTAGTCATAAATTAGCAGTCACTTATCAGCCAACCAAATTTGTCATTTATCTCTTGGTCATAAATTGCTTGAATAGCTTCATGTGTTGGTCATATATTTAGTCATTTAGTACGTCATTAATTGTCGTTGTTTGGTCATTTATTTGGTCATTAATTGTCGCTATTTGGTCATTTATTTAGTTATTACTTATCGATATTTGGTAGTACATTTAGTCATTTATTTAGTCATTAAATGTTGTTAACTGGTCATTTGTTTAATCATCGATTGTTGTTAACTAGTCATTTAATTAGTTATTGATTTATGAAGATAGGGAACTAAGGAATCAAACCCAAATCCCCAAATCTATAAGGTAGGTGTTTTTGCATTGAGCTATCACAATTAAATAGAATCGTTCCATGCATATTGGATCGTGCTCTATGACTTTCATTTGATATAACTTATGTATTGATTTTCTTTTATTGAATGTGCGGCTTTTTAGAGTTGATCGCTTTTCATATTGTCCAAAGGTGTACAATGATTACCTTAATTAAGTTGTCAATTTTTCTATATTTTTACGATATAAAACAAAAAAAAAATATAACATGGAAACTACTAAAAAAAAAATAATGTTGTTTCGATGAATTTCAACTTGGAAAAACTAGTCAAATATTGATAAAGTGTGATATAAAGGCATGACCAAGGATATTGATCCATACCTTTCCATTCCATCAGACAACTCTTAAGAGAAGAATGGTAATTATTTCAACTTTTATTTGTTTCATTTAATCCATTATTTCAATTTTTATTTCTCCATTCAACTTTTAATGTTGTATGAAACATTTAAAAATGATTACAACTCTTGGCATTTGTTTTCATTTATTTTTAAGACTATCATTAGGTGGGTAGTTATTAAAGAGTTGTCTGTTCATGAAATATGTTACAAGCATGGGTTTTAAAACTTTAAAACTTACCAATGTGTAATAGTTCTTGAACTACCCTAATGAAAATAGCTGCTAAAGTGATAGAAAATCCTTTCCTTATGTAGTAATCTAATAGTTAATCATTTGCTTCCATAAGGACTTAAAAAATAGTCATGCAACCCACGGTAAATACCACAAAGGGCTTTAAATTTTATTTCTATTTTTTGTTATAGTTATAGTTAGGTATTTTAATTATGTTTTTACCCCAAAGGATTTTAAATTATGTTTATTTTCAATTATCAACCTTTACTACAAAGCCTGACCTCAAGGGATTAATATAATTTAACTATGAGCTCCCTAAATTTGGAGAAACCTTCACATCTGATTCACTACCACTTGTACTAACTTAAGTTACCATCATCTTTGAATTGTGCATGTGTGTGTGTGTGTATATATATATATATATATATGAGAGAAAGGGTCAATGATTTCTTACTCCCACAAGCCAACCTTTGTGACTTACCTTGGGAGATTGCATATTAATAGTGAGTTTTGAAATTTAAGGTAAAGACATTTAGAAACTATTGTGTTTTGGGGTTTTGATTTTCGATTATAAATTTTACAAGAAGTAAGAAAAATTAATTGACAGCAACTTAAAATTAATGCATACAATGAATATGCCGAATATTTGCTAATAATACTAAATGTCAAGCTCTCGCAACTCGAAAATTGCGGGATGCAGGTTTCGGGAAAGATTAGATGCAGGTTTCGGGAAAGATTAGAGGGTTTGACACATAATACTTACAAAAATTATCTCGCATCCCACAACTACAAATATCGAGATGCGGGATGCGTGTTGCAGGTTAGATTGAATACAACTTCATGTATTTTGTCTTCCCGCTAAATTGCAAGCTCCTGCAACCCGCAACCTGAAAAATGCGGGATGCGGGTTTCGGGAAAGATTAGAGGGATGACACACAATACTTACAAAAACCATCCCGCATCCCACATCCTACAACCAAAAAATGTGGGATGCGGTCTTCGGGAAAGATTAGTGGGATGACACATAATACTTACAAAATTTCTCCCGAATCCCGCAACGACAAATTTCGGGATGCAAGTTGTGCGATGAAAATTCGTGCAAATAATAAATATCAAGCTCCCACAACCTGGATTGCGGGATGCAGAATAAAATAATATTTTCAATATCTTGTTATGAAACCGCATCCCACCAGGTTTAATCTTGACCGTCCATTTGTTTTAATCCTGCTTTCCTAATTTGACGCATGTAAAATCTATATATAGGCTGGTATTTTACAATTTATTTACCAATTTTTTACCGTTGCGAATTACTGCGCTGCGTGAATTTTCTCTGCGTGAATTATTGCACTGCGTGAATTTTACCAAGCAACTTCATCATAGTCTAGTTCGATTACAGGTTAGTATTTTGGTCATTTATTCATTCAATTTATTACTGTAGTCAATCCTGAATTAGTTTTAATTTTCGCTTCCCGTTGTTTTTTCTTTTAAACAGAGTTTTTTCAATTTGCAACAATGGTAAGACTACTCGTTGCAAAAACCTGGAAAAGGATATGTTCACCAAGGATCCGAACTTTGGTATTTTCTCAAATACCAATGGCAGAATCATTGAAACCTACCAAATTGAATGGTCTAGGGTTTATGAAATTTTTGACAATGACAAATTTTTTGATATTCAAGACAACCAGTTGGCTTACGAATAATTCATGGATTCTAGAGTTCATTCTGTTGCTGTTAGACATGCTATCCTCCCGTACAATGACGCGGTCAAATGGATAGTAGAACATGCAGACCCGAAAGCCCGTTCTTTGAACGATAGTAGAGGGTTAGAGATAGCCAATTTCCATCCCGAGGTATTTACGAAGGCTTATGCCCTTAAACCGGTACGACAACCCCTTAATGCAGAGTTTGCAAAAGGATCCAAAAGTAGGTTCAATTTCGAAGAAATGTTAAAATCATGGATGCACCAACCTAGTAAACTATCGAAGAGGTCTGACGAGCTTTACCCTGTTACCTGGTTCAAAGAACCCTATTTCTTATTGGCAGCTATGTTATGTAGATTATATGGCCTTCCTAATTATTCTGTGTTCAAGTCTGAATCGGCTCCAATAGCTCATCATGTTTTAGCAACTAACGATTCTTTCCTGTGGGCATCCATGTTGTCGCTAGAACTTAAAATTTCTATCCAAGAGTACCAAAAGGCCACTACTAGAAAGAAACCGAATTTCTTCTTTTCATCCTTCATTTATGATATATTGTGCGCTGAGTTTGAATATCCCAATTTGGGATGGAAGTGGAGTTTTTTGACCCCCCTGGTGCCCATTTATTATTCAGAACTGTGAAATACTAACTATGCACCCAGGTTCTATGATATATGTCAACACTTCCTTGGAAGCATCTATTTTTCAATATTCAATAAGGAAGCTCCTGTATTTTCACCTAAAGCCACAGGTTTGATTGGTACAATGGGTGATTGGTATGTTGGTGAGTATTTTTCGTACATCATAATTTGGGGTAGCAACACTGTTCATATGCTACCCAGAATTGTCCCTGATAGGTTGGTTCTAGAAGAGGTGGCTTTCCAAACTATCAATGATGGGGTTTACAGGAAGCTGATTGGCCCTAAGAAAAAAGCTTGGCCCAAATTCCCTTTGCACCTTGGATCGTTGGTTATTCCAACTTCAACTTAGGCTGCAATATTGGGTGAACAAATACAGTCCTTGAAGCTTGGTTTTCCCACCAAGAGAAAACACGATCCCAAGGGATGCCTCGATGCCCACTTTAAGCAGTACCATATCAAAATTAATTATGTGCATGAGGAAATTCCCGATGATTCTATTTACCAGGGTGTTAGTACATTTTCTAAAGTGTTGGGGAGATCCAAAAGTAAGGATGAGGAAGCCCACATCTTATAGCATCAAAAGGAACTGAAAGACAGGATTCAGTGTTACATGGCACTACAGATTGGCCTCTTGGAGAAAGTAAGAAAGGACAGAGAAGAAAAGGAAGCTGAAGCAATGAAAAATTCATCAGTGGCAACTTTTTTGGATGGAGACAAGGGAAAAGGTCTAATGGAAGACCTTCCAGAGGTACCACTTAGCCAGAAGGCCAAATCCTTAATACTTACGTCAACACAGTCAAAACAGAAGATGACAATGATGACCTCTGCGTTGAATACTCAGGCAGTTACAGCTATTGTGACTGTTACTGATATCCCGATGATTGCTACATTTAGTCAACCAAGTGATAATGAAGAAATAGTTGAACAAAAATGATTCAAAATATTGAAGGTGAAGGCTTCTTCCTCTACAGCTCCTATTATCGATTTGGTTGATTCGGACTTAGAAGAAGAGGCGATAGCCTCTGCACCTGTCACTGAAGAGGTGAATCAATATTTGCAATCATTCACAGATTTGTTGGATGGTGATGGTAAGAAAATTTCTATCCGTGTTTCTATAGTTTCACAATCTTCGTATGTTTCTATGTCTTCGTATTCAGCATTGCTCCTTTCATCCATCCATACTTTATCTACCTTTCCTGTAGGAGCACACATATCACTTGCATTGTCTCAATTGTATCGGGATTTGATATCTACACCTGAATATGTCACATCCGATACTGTGCAAACCTCCATCTCACTACCTATTATTTCAAAATCACTAATTTGCAAGATTCCCTTACACCTACCATCAGTTACTATGTCAACATTGTCTCGTAGTGAAAATATTTTGGTCTCTTTTTCACCACTTTCAGCTATCAATCTCCACTTTCCATCTTCTGAATCTTCAACCCCACTCTTGTCTTCAATCGTTCAAATAGATTATGTTCAAAACATTTCAGAAGCACCAATTTTGAAGATTCCCCTAGAGTTATCATCAGTTACTCCATCAACATCATCTGGTACTGAAAAGGTTTTGGTGTCTTACTCACCACTTCCAGCTCTCAATCTCCACTTCTCATCTTCTGAATCTTCAACTACACAACTCTCTTGTATCCCTGAAATAGCCCTTGTTCAAAGCAAATTTCAAGCACCAATTTTCAAGATTCCCATACATGTACCCTTAGTTACTTTGTCAACATCATCTAGTACTGAAAAGGATTTAGTATCTTCCTCACCACTTCCAGCTGTCAATCTCCACTTGCCATCTTTTGAATCTTCAACGCTACTCTTATCTTCAATCTCTTAAATAACCCATGTTCAAAACATTTCTCCTTTGAGTTCTCACATTACCATGACCATGCCCTCTCCTATCATTACCCAAACATCCTCTTTGGTGTCTACAGTGATTGACACCTTTGGATCCATTGATCCAAGAGCTGAATTTGATGAAGACATTGTTGTCTCTCTTGGAGAATATTATTATAGCAAACCTGATAAATCCATGATCAGAAAGGGAAAAAAGAGGGCTAGGGATCAAAGTGGGATGGAAGTATCTGTTTATGAGCAAATACTTTGGACTCAGCAGTCCGATGACCCACAGGTAGATGCAACAGATACAACTGCTTCTTTTGGTGCATTCATAGGTGCCAATACCCATGCTATTAGCAATTTAAACAGTGAGTTTGACCGGAGGAAAGAAGAGATAACCCAGTTGAAGGAAGAACTTGAGAAGAGTAAAAGGGAACATGAGGCTCATGTTGCTGATCTTATGAAGACATTTGAGGATAAGTACAATGAACTACAGGTCAAAAGTGTCTTTCTTCAGGTTGAGCTACAAAATGAGAAGACTTCAAATGTTTCCTTTACACAGAGGATAGCTTCACTTGAAAAGCAATGTGAAGATGCAACTGCAAGTGCAGCTTCCTCTTCGTTCTCTAGGTTTTCACCAGAAGAATTTAAGGAGTTAGCTATCAGGATAAATCAGGACCATTATGAGTTAATAACTGACTTGTTCCACGGTTTAAATGATATTTATGAAACCTATATTGCTTTTGGTTAGATGGTCATTGTACTTGAATATCACGTGGAAAAGAGGGAGAGAGATTCAAAGGCTTTTGATGAGATTGTGGACTGGAAAAGGTACATGAAGGACAATACAGAAAACATTATCATCCTCAGCGGCTTTCAGCTAAAGAAAGTCAGAATAGGACTATGTGCTTGGCTTGATCTTAATGAGATGGTTGAAGAGACTATTAAAAAAGGCACAAGCTGTGTGTGGAAGAAGATGGTATGTTGTTGACAGTATAATCATGGCGGCTTTGCTTTTTCCCACAGTAAATCTTATTGAAAATGCCTGTCCTCCAAAATTGATGATCGATCAGGTTGAATGGCGGAGAGATGAAGCAAGGGAGAAAATCCAAGGGCTCAATCATATAACGATTGAGGATGTGGATCGCTTAATCAGACAAACATTGTCTATTGAGGGCAAGGTCCACTTTTACATCCTCATATGGCATAAGTTAGCTAAAAACGAAATGGATAATTATAAATGTGATGTTCAACTTGGTTTTGAATCAGCTAACTATCCCAACATTGAGGAATTGCTAGGGATTTGGAACAGATGGCGGGATTTCCTTGGATATTAGTTTTATTTAGATTTGTCAATCTAAATTTGATGGAAATCTACTCTTTGTAATAATTATTTAAAGGGTGGGTTTCACATGTAATAGGGACTTTTGGGAAGGAAAAAATATGGACAAGAGATTGGAGATACCTTTGTTTAATTGAGGTTTTGTAATTTTGTGCAAATCTATTTAATACAGTTATGATATTCTTTCATATCTCTTGTTGTTTATTTCATTAAGTTTCCTTAACAAATTATGAGTTTTCTTGTTTCACATGAATCAATATTACTGCTAGTATTTTATGATCAATTAGTACATTTATTCACAGCCTTGTTAGTGACTCATGTACTGATAAGGTTTTAATAGAGTTTATTTTATTAAAATCTTTATCTATTTCTGCAAATGACACAACTACATTTCGACCAAAAATTCGACGGTCGTATTGTCGGATTTTCGACACTTCCCTGTCGCATGTACGACACTTTGAATTTTTTTTAAGCGTCGGTGGATTGTCGTCGGTTAGCCAACACCTTTCCAATCCGTCGGTTAAGAGACAGCTCAGTTTACCATCAGTTAAATGTAAATCGTCAGTTATCCGACATCTAATTCATATTAAAATTCAAACACGCGTCGCTTAAATGACGATAATGGCCGTCGGTTCACCAATGAAACCCATCGCTTAACCGACGAATTATGAAAACTTAAACGTCGGTTAAGCGACGGGATTGATTTTTTTTTTTTTAAATCACCTACAGGTCATCGCTTAACCGACGGCTATAAGTGTTTTTAAAAAAAAAATACAAATGCCAGAATGAAGCAAATTAAATTTTAAAGACGTGGCTAAGGGCTTTCTAACTTACAAAAACTAACTAAAGACATCCCAAGGCCTTACAAAATAAAAAACATCAATAGTTAAGCTAGGTCAGATCACATGATGTCCATTACCATGGTTGTGAGCTTTTATTGCCAATTTTCCATCACTCCTAAACGGATGTCTTGCCCCAACCAAAGAAGCTTATCCCACACCCCCAGCCACCAAAATTTAGACCTGTTTACATTTTAATGTTCTAACAAAACACTCAGACATTCCCTTCTTCCAAAACATATATGTCTAGTCTTGTTATTGAGCACCTAATGTTGTTGCCAATTTAGACCCAGAAATAGGATTAGCAAGGACCACAAGGTATTTAAGAAGTTGAGAACACAGAAGATGCATGTCCTTTGTTTTGGATACCTTGTGTTGAACTCACACAGTAACCCAGTCCAACCATTTTTTACATGTCAAGGAAATCCTAACATGAATGGGCCCACTCTTAGGACACAACTTGTTGTCTATTTCCCTCATTATTAGTTTAACACCTAACCTATGTAACAAAAGGAAGTAATATATAAAGGATTAGAAAGAGTAATATAATCGTAATGACTAAATAATGAAATGGGATTTGGTTTTAATACCTAACAATGAAAAATTGAATGCTTCAGGGTCATGCTTAAGAACAGCTGCAAGAAGACTTGCTCGATTCCTTGAAAATAAAGCCGCCTCATTTTTCATATCATCTCTTAGACAACTGACCATAAAAAGTCATAATTTTAGAGGGTTACAACTAGTTTTCCAGAAGATGATTACACAATGAAATGAAGAAGAAAAAAAAGCACATTATCATCTAAAATTCAAATCAGCATAAGGCAATATAAGTCTGGAAATCAATCAAATGAAATATAGAAAATACTAGGTAAATATGAAAGGTCTCCAACTGAATGGGTTGAACATGACCCTTGTGTGTGCTTTCTACTTCAAGATAAAACTAATAGTCTCAAGGAACCAGATTAAAATGATGCAGAAATGACTTATATATCAACGTGTGATTTATGCCCCAACTATCAAAAGCACTTATATTAACACACCTTAAACCAGTAGCAACACTGTTCGATGAGATACGAATAAACGGACCTAACTAGCAAAAGTAGTTTGCATGAACCAGCCAAAACCAATATAACCAACTCACTTTGTTCAACTGCCAAACATAATCTCATTAATGAACTATAAAAATGTATGATTCCTTCTAAAACTAAATAAGAAACAGTGGCTCTTTATCTTATTTACTTGGGGACATATGAAACCAATTCTGAAGAAGGTGGAGGTTAAATTGTTAATTTTCCATAATTACAACAGCTTCATTTACCAGGCAACAATCTGCTGTGAAAAAGGATACAAAAAGAAAGAATCCGGAGACTAGAACCGGCATCAACTTGTTGGGTCATTATTGTCACCATTCACACTCACAGATAGACACTAGCAGATACTAAAGCGATTGAGAAGAAACAATGTGCTAATTTTTCATATAGCATTTGTAAGATTTGTCCCCTTGTATATGCATAGAAGGTTCAGATATGTTTGCTGCATTCTTTTCGCTCTTTTTGTAGGGAAAACGCCCACTAAAGAAGCTCTTGCTTGTAACCTGTTGTTTTTCCCCTGGCGTCATAATAGCAACTCTGTTGGCATATTTGCAACCTGACATCACAAAGTTTGCTTCTCCAGCTAATGTTCTTTTTCTGGGTGACATCAATATGCCTAAATTGGTTAAATGTAGTGTTTCAACCATGACTTGTACTCAAACCCTACCAGTTGACATACCATTAACAGCTCTGAAAGAAGCTAGATCAAGTTAGGAGTCACATGGGATTGTCATTCTTAATGGAAACGAGCACTCCCCTCATTTCAATAGGTACATTTGCTTTCCATATGCTGGAGATGACAATGTAGTTGTTTATATGCTGACTAATTGCTTCAAAAATCCCTGATCTCCAACTACTCACTACTCCCTCCTCTAACTGGTCATGGCAGTTACACCTCATTTCAGATCCTTATGAACCAGCCTCAACTGGATCTTGTCCCCTCACCCACCTCAATTCCTTACGATCCACTTTGACCATTCCCTTAATGAGAAACATATGACCAATTGTTAAACCAATCTTCCCTTCATTTTCAAAACCTAGGATACTATAGAGAGTGTCAATTGCTTCTATATCTCAATATGGTCAATAACTTTAGATTAATTTCACCTTTCCATTTACAATTCCTGTCCTTGCTACTTACAAGGTTCTCGTCCTTGAAACTCATAGTTTGATGCAGATTTTGGAAAACTCCTTAGATTAACATATATCCTCACCTTGAACTTTTAAACCAAGTAATTATCGGACAATCATGATGGGGCACCAAGGAATTATCGGACAATCATGATTGGGCACCAAGTAATTATCGGACAATCAAGATTGGGCACAATGTGATCAAACTCTTACACATGTTGCATTAGAAGCAATGGCAAATTGGAATAAATTGTGGGTTAAAGGCCAAGCAGATTTTCGAAGAAAACTTCATACTTTTGACCATGTTTTTACTCTCATAGCCATCATTGAAGTAGCAAAAGCAAGACAACACCGATATATTGTTGATTTTTGACCTCTGCAAAGTCTTTGATACAGTTTGAAGAAACCTACTAATTGAGATGCTTGAGATTTTATGGCTCTGAAACTTGTTAACTCTTTTGTTATGACTCACCATGGGATGACTATTTGCAAAGTTCGTACCAATATGCAAAACACACATGATACACAACACCATAGAAATCAAGCTATAGTGCTTGAGTAGAAACACTCTTTGCACTTTATACTCATGAATCCAAGGTCTCTTTTCAAAATGTGTAGAAGATTTTGGAGGTTATATATTTATGAGATCTTGTTCACGGATGGCATTATCCTCCTATCCCATACAATTGCAGTACTCCAAAAAGTGTTGGACACTTTGAGCTAATTCTATGATACCCATGGTATTTAGGCCGACCTTGCAAAGATAGTGATTATCACCTTCAACATTCTAAGAGAGGCATCTAATATTATTCTCACCTATAAATAAATGGTGGCATCCTACACTTACCTTGGAGTGGTATTCTCTGGCCCATCTTTCAAATTGACCCTGGCAGCAGAATCAAGGATGGGTAAAGGTTGTGAAGCATTAATAACCATGTTGAGTAAATAGTACCTTTCAGTA
This sequence comes from Pseudotsuga menziesii, assembly GCA_001517045.1. NCBI lineage: Eukaryota > Viridiplantae > Streptophyta > Pinopsida > Pinales > Pinaceae > Pseudotsuga > Pseudotsuga menziesii. The sequence continues at coordinate 553,614 of LPNX010023926.1, read as the reverse complement.
AAGAAATGATGGTGTCCATATGCTTATATTTTTGACAAAGAAATTATAAGAAAGTTCCAATTTCCTTCCTAAATTCCTCAAAGTAAAAATGTTTGTGAAATTACTGTCAGAACAACTTGGTTATTGGTTGGGCATGACAGTCCTCTTTGGCAAGTTTTATGATGGGTTCAAGGCTTCTTTTAATGAAGGAATTTGATAGGCAACTATGGGAGGAGTAAAGGCAATTAAGAATGGATTTATGACAGTCCATGACAATGATATGGGGGTCTTAAACAAGTTTTTGTGCGAGTGATAAGTCTTCATGCTCATGATTTGTGAATATAATCATGTGTATGGACCTTGTTAAGGTCAGATTACCTCATATTTTGCTACAAGTTAAGGGTTGTGAGGATAGTTTATAACAACATACTAGTTTAAGGGCACCTCACCATCTTTCCCATGAGAAAATCTCCTTATTTCAATCCCAAAACCATACCATATGAAGAAGAGGAGAGTCGATATTAGGAGAAGGATTTTGGGTATACAATAAATACGTCAGCCATAGTTGAATAAACCCTCACAATGTAGGTTCGGCCTTGGGTTTATCATAAGGAATGAATATTAATAAACAAATACAGTGCAACTCGAATACTCTATAGCATAGAGAAGCGGGAACATCCATCCAGACTATCATATGATTTTTCATTTATATTACAAACGAAGCAGGCTCCTCAAGGCCCATCCACAGATTGCAGAGTTAAAAAAGAAGCCCCCAAGTCTGACCTTGTAAATTTTATGGTAAAAGACCTCAAGTAGTCGCAGCTCTGCATTTGCGTTGGATAGCTCCACCTTCAAGAACAGAAAAAGAGAAGTGTATTACTAAATGCAATTAACAAAATTTCCATTACTCAATGTAATTTGGTTGTAGAAATATTTGGCCCATAACATTAAAAGGATCTACATTAAATTTGGTTGAGAGTCAAACTATTTTCACCTCATCTTTCATTGCATGGTGAAATGTAACCTTTAAAGATTTCAATCCTTGTAGCTCTGAAAGTGGTATATCCAGTACTTCTTAATACAAGATATCAGAAATCTGCCCAAAAACCACATTAAGATCTTAACAGTGAGATAAAGTGAAGCAAGATATGAGCCACCAAAACCAGTGAACACCACAAAGTTTGACTCATACTATTAAGTAGAAGAATGACAGAATATCCCTACAATCTCAAGATGTATAACATTTCATCTTCAGATTGATGAAATCCTATCAAATTTTCTCAGACCTGATTGTAATGCACCAGCATATCACTCAAGCGATCAACACCTCGATGTTTAATTGGTTGAGGTTTTGGCTGCTGCGAATAATAGTTGTGTGACGTAAACCTAATTTTTGAAGGATCACCTAAACCGAGTTGATTTGCAACCCTCTTAACAACATCATCATAAGTGTCCAGCTTTGACCTGCAAACATCACAGATGAAAGCAACATGGATAGAACAAGTTTCAAACCCAGACAGAGCTCCTACACATTGAACTTCTTTGACATATTAAAGTTCATTGCATATAAATAGAATTGTACTTACAGTTCAAGACAAAATTCATCTTCTTTTGGCTTATCCAGATGCCGGAAATGAACAATCTATAGATCACATGCAATCAGAAATTCAACGTATGTTAAAATGACTTTCAAAACCAAGGAACAAATCATGTTCTTCATGAAGCACACATGCCTTTCTACACGATAGTTGCAAGAATGAATTTTTCACTGATAAAGGCAATAATTGGCAACTTTGCTCACAAGATGTAATGAGATTGAGTGCTAAGGAAAGCATGATTAGCCAACTATCATTGGTAAGTTAGCCCCCCTGAAATTTTATATATGCATTCCATGCAGCCATATCTATGAGCAATAAACATAATATGCAGTTTCATTCTCATTAAAATACATGTTTTCTTGATTTTGAAATTTGCAGCAATAACTTCGTTAGAAGATAAGTATAACTAAAGACTGTTATCAAACCATATGGTTGGAAATAGGCAAACCATGAAACTGAATCTGTACTATAGAAAAGCAGTTAGGTTAGATTAGTCCCTACTACAGAATTGGTAATCTACTGATACTAAATGTTTCACGGCAATGTTCCTTTCTAATATTTAGCCTTTTGCAATATCCTCTGTTACATTTCATATATCCAACATATCATCCAACTAAGCAGCCGGTTTTGGAGTCACTGTAGTCTCGGCAATGGATATCCACATTGTAACTCCTTACAAGTTATAACATATAAAATATGGATATCTACTTTGCAGACCATTTAGAGCCACTATTTAGTTGTATTTTGGTTCAGATATGTATCGCACTCGGTGTCATTTTGCTATATTCACCCGTAAAATGCTATATAAATGAGAAAAATTTACATAATTGTGTTTAATGGTTTGGAATCTGGATTTGCATGGATGTACATGATAAGATTTTTTTTAAATTGAATATTTTCAGTATTTTTTGGAATAGGTCTGTCAACGTCAATCAACAACCCATACTGAATCAAAATTCAGAGAGTCCACATCATCCAAATGTATCAAAACAACTTGAACAGTCCAAGTACAGTCTTCCATTAATCGTAGCATACCAATTACTAGAACTAGTCTTCCTTTCTTAAAGATAATTAAACAAAAACAAAAGCAACAAGCAACTACTACCACTGCCATTTTCGCACCAAATTTCTGTCAACACTTGTTATCTTACAACTGCAAACAATTTGAGTAATCATTTCAACACTCCATGCGAATGGTAACCTCAAATCCCCCCCCTCCAAACCCTAAAATTCATTACCATGACTTAACAGGAATATTTACCAAACCTTCTACCACAGACCAGTCTTTCGTTTAAACTTTAACTTTATGTGTAATGGCATCTGTAAAGGGTGCAAAATGGGTAAACAAGATAGAAAGTGGATTAAGAGGTTTATAAATGGAACATCTTATGAAATGGGAATGGGAAAAGCCAGTCTCAAATTATCATTTGTTGAATCCAAAGATGCAGCAAATATTGCTTCAAGAGTACAATTTTATAAATATGAGTTTTCAATGTAAAACTGCCTCACAAACCAACCAGATGCATGTAAAGGATATTGGATTCTCATTTTCTTCTTCTTTCAACGAATGACCATGACAAAATGTGAAGGCCAAGGAAGAAATGTGAATCAATGACAAGCTATCATGTGCCTTTGTTATGGATATGAGAGAAGGTGTAGACTGGGCCATCTTAATTGCAGGTGCAGGATTTATATTGATAAAAGAATGCAATTTTTTTCTTTCAAAGCTCTTTATACATTTTTCCAACAATTGGGAGCATTGAAAAAACTAAAATAGATGTGAGCAAGCAGCAGCAATAGTATGCCAGGATGCACATAAGGAAAATATGTAACAGCATCATAAGGTTAATTATCTGAGACTAAGCCAAAGCTTGAATAACGCCGGAGGTTCAAAACCCAAGACTGTTTGCAACGAACACAAACAATTTTACTGAAACTTAATTGTAATTTTGACCTCCAAGGTTTCAGTCCAAAAGTTTAAGTATATCCCACAAAGCAAGAGAAACAAAATGGGGTTTCCCTCAAAGACTAATGCCAAATTAATTTTATTAATGGTGTCAACATCATATGGATTCAGTAAGCAAACCCACAAGGATTATCATATGAGCAAGACAATAAATAAAATATATTTAATATATCAAACAGAGATAGAGAGGAAAACCCAGATCGTTTTATCAACGTGCAGAGCCAGACGCAGAGGTATGGAGAGCTTTTGAGTTCAATTTTCAGTAGTTAGAGCACAAAACTTCTTAAAGGCCTCATCAACTCGCCCATGGGCGAAATACATAGACACATGAAATTATGCAGGGGAAGAAATATGAGTCATTCAACTTTTCAACCTAAGACCAGAAATGGAAAGGAAGGTAGGTATCAATCCATTCAAACCCTTTAAGAACACAATTATTTACCACTGCAAGCTTGTAAAAATAGCAAGAGGACTCTTACCTCATCCAATGCAGAGCTTAAAAAGCTGCAACCATTATTTGTATTCTCCAACGGTGCATGCTTCTCCTTTAAACCTCGACAAACGATGCCCCAATTTAATCCTCAAACCAAGAAGAGGGAATTGAACCAAGACTTTAGAATCAGCAAGCACAAAATGGCATAATTTATACACAGAGGATGAATCCCTTGACCCGAGTTAACCATCAGTCAATCAGCGTACTGTTGGTGAGTTTAATGCCCGGAGAGTACGGCAATGGAGATGCCATTGCCACCAGGGATCAAGATTGAAGGGATGGTCTTAATTTCATATAGAAGGTTATATATTCATGCAGCCCTTCATTGATGAAGGGCTTTCAAAAAGCTTACATTTCAAATGACAGTAATAAATTAATTGTACATTTCATTTACTTGATGACAAAAATTAAAAACAAAAAATTAAATTGCAAAATGGGATTTGTCATTTTAATGGGATTTGTAAAATTGCAAAAGTGAATGTATATCCCTACCTACATTGTGTTCAATCTATTTGATTGGGGAATAAGCCTACAATTGCTCAGACGCTTTAAGGTTTATAATAAAAAAGGAACTCAGACAGATGGTCAAGCTAGATAGTACAATCTATGGCTATAAATTTGGAAGTCTGGATTGAGGACGAAAATACGTGCTCACTTAAGAGACCATTCTTGATGGCGTTGAAGGAATTCAAAACAAGAGGCAGCCTATGCTAGAACTTTGTTGAAGGAATTCAAAACAAGAGGCATCCTATGCTAGAACTCCGAAGCTTCAGTCATCAAATAAAATATATAGGGGAAGCAGAAGCAACCAAAGCTGAATGTTTTGAGATTACTGAGAAATTGATAAAGTATCGAAAAGATGCACACCTGAAGAATAAACAATGGAGGTTTTCACACAGTCATCATCTAAAAGTTTCACAGGGCCAATTCAGAGAATTATCCTCTGACAAATATAAAACTAAAGTCTTCAAAAAGTAATAGGTTGTCAACTAATGAACTTGTGCTTGAATGCATGCACATCTTCGCCTTACAGTAACAGGAAAGGAAAATTTACATAAAATTACCTTGGCTGCCGGAGTTAGCCAATGAATCTAACAAGTTCTTCCTCCGCCGTTCATTGTGTCCCGCCAACCTTCTCCTGCAACTTCTCTCTACGTCGTCAAATTCTGCTATGCCATGGAATCTAGATAGGCACCACAAAACCCAATTATTCATGTGTATTATCAAATTATATACTTAGTATGTATGGATCCATGTTGACCTACTCAGAAAAAAAAACTAGTGAGGTGCAACCGTCTCTTGGTTAGTTACCTGCTACACTGCTGACAGAAGCGTTGCTCAATACCAAGAACAATGACTTTGGGGGATTTGGAATGCATTTCATAGACTTTATGTCTCTTGTGATATTCTTTTGCATTTGCCAACACTACGTTGCATCCTTCCACTTGACAACTGGGAGGTTGCGCGGTCGAAGCCGGCAAATCCCTCGGCTTCTTATAAATGCAATCGCCAGTGCTATTACCAGTGACTGGATTAATTACCTTAGCTGGATTCACAGAGTCTCCAAAATGCTACTGCTTTCCTAGCTTAAGGCACGTTAAGGAATCCCCTTGAACATCCTTGATGACATTAATGTTATCTCTCATGAGACCCTCGTTAGCACTCTAATAATTGTCATTCCTCCTGAGTCCCACCCAAGCCAACTACCACCATATTTTTCTGACCAGAATGGCTATACTCGGAACCCCCAAGAAAATTACCACCATTTGCAACCCCTTCTACAAGCCAACCCTTCAATAATCCATTGCCTTCGCTTTTCACAGAACCCTCAGCCAAAGGATTCTGATGAATCTTGACATCCAGAGGAGACTGTGCCTTACAATTGCCTAAAAAACTCTCGTCATTGACTTCAGTAAAATTACCAGCAGCCATGAGAGGCTCAGACAGGGGCAAGGACTCATGAACCATGTTCATCCCACGGAATAACTCCTTCCCAATATTATAACCATATTCTGAACAAACCCATTCAGCCATGGGTAATCTCTCATACCTATCCCCGGCCGTACTGTAAATCCCTGTGCAACCTTCCCAGTCCCTAGGACTCTTTAAATGCCAATCCGGCATCTTAGAGGGCCAGTAATGATCATGGTTGCTGCTGTTGTTGTTACCACCATGATTTTCCATGGAATTTGAGTCCATATTCTTAAAAATGACTTCTTCTTCACAAGACCAAAACTAATCCAAGGAAAAATACAGATACACTTTCAGGGTCTTTTTACATGATGAGTATTACCAAATCCAGCGATCCCATATTTGCTTCGATTTCCAAATCTGGGATGATTAAAATACTAACCTTGTTGTTTGAACAAAACTTCCTTAAGAGGAATACTCCCCAGAGCCTCGTCCAACATACCCGCATTAAAGAGCCCCTGAATCAAGCTGATGTAGGTAAAACCATCTGGGGCCATCCCCTTCTCAACCATGAGAATCCGCATTTCTATGGAAAAATCAAGCTCTCCCATTTTACAGAACCCATCAATCAAAGAAATGTAGATGACAACATCGAGCTCGGAAACTATGGCCACCATCTCATTCTCATTCACAAGAACAACTTCAGTAAATCTACCCTGTTGACAGAGCCCATGTAAGTGGCGTTATTGGTAAGGAAGCCACTGAAAATCATCTTGTCCAGAATTCAATTGACAATGCCTGGCCCGATCGCATTGGATCTTCTCATTTAATATGATATGAAATATCGTGGAGGCTGGTACAGGTCGAAATCACAAAAAATGTTGATGGGCAATTTTTATCTTACCCCTTCTAGTGTAATTTTAATTCAAAAGCTCCATTTTTTATTAAAATGATAAAAATTAAAACCCCATTTTAAATGACATCCAAATTTTAAATTCCCCTTAACTAATGGCCTAGGAGCCCTTTGACGGGAACTGGCGGCTTGAATTTTGATCCCTGATTGCCACATAACTCTGTCTTCAGTACCAAGAAAACCCCTCACCCAACTCGACAAGAACTCCAAGTCTCCAAACCCTCAGTTGCATTTCAACTTTTCAAACCAAGGAGAATGATAAGAATTAGATTTGTAATTGAGTTGTGGATGTTGATACTTTTGTTGGGATAGATTTTACATGGGTTGAAGATGGGTATTGTGGTAGTTTTCTCTCTAGTGTATTTAAATATTTAGTTATAAAGGTACTCAAAAGGATTTGTAACATGGTCTTTGGTGGGTATATTGTCATATTTAATATTAAACACCCATTATTTATAAGATTAAGTATTGGATTTATTAATAGAAAGTGGAGGGACATTCATGTTCAAGGATCCATGGTGAAACAACCTTGACTAGGTTATGTCCTTCAATTTTGGGAACATCGAGTATGTGTTAAAGAACAACTTCCTCAGAGGTCATGATTTGTACACAAAGTATCACAATATTTTGAGTGGTGGGATCTTCAACTCAAATTTTGAACAATGGAGGGTACAAAGGAATATCGTTGATGGTCACTTCAACTCATAGAGATTTTGTTAATTCATGGTAGTGTATTGACATTATGTATCAATACGAGGCTTATATATCCATGTCTATAGAAATATGTGACAATAAAAAATCTATCCATCTAAAATAAAAATAATCTGTCATTTGTATATTGTATACATTGAAAAATGAGTTGTTTCTCTTTGTGTATTATTTACATTGAAAATTCTCTTTTTTACTGTGTACATTGAAAATGGGTGGTTTCTCTTTTGTATTGTGTATATTGCAAATTAGGTGACATCTAATTTTTTGTTAGTTAGGGTTTTATTGATGGTATTAAGATTGTGTATGATATTTCATCCTTGTCGCAATTAAATCTAGCTTTTTTGAATTGTGTTTGGCCTAGTTGGCCCTAGTTGGTTGTCAACTTTGGAATAAGGATTACAAAGAAGATTTCAATAGATACCCACTAGCCTAATAATTGTACCAATGTTCATGGTTGTAAAAAAGATAACTTTGGTAGCAAGAATGGTACCACTAACATTGGTAGCAAGAATGGTACCAATTAAAGGCGTCGTCGCTTAAGCAACGCTTACTAACTCGCCGTCACTTAACCGACGGTTATGAGAATAGATGTCGCTTCACCGACGCTTGTGGCCACATTTACAAAAAAAAAATGTATCCTTGTGATTTTTGGTAAGTTTAAAAAGAGAAATCCACGTGCCGTAGGATTTTGGATCGAAATGTAGTAGTGTGATTGCACAATAAATTTGATAATACATATGTTAATTTGTTAATGTGTTGATTTATTTTTTTAGAAAATTAGAAACTCAATTTTATAGATTCCTATAACATGTGAGAAAAAGGGGCATCCTAGAGAGAAAGACATGAAGCTGTAGTTTTCTTGTTTCAGATGGATCAATATTAATGTTAGTATTTTGTGATCAATTAGTACATTTATTCATAGCCTTGTTAGTGACTCATGTAAAGACAAGCTTTTAATAGATTTTATTTTATTAAAATCTTTATCTATTTCTGCAAATGATTACACAGTAAATTCGATAATACATATGTTAATTTGTTAATGTGTTGATTTATTTTTTTAGAAAATTAGAAACTCAATTTTATAGATTTCTATAACTTGTGAGAAAAAGGGGCATCCCAGAGAGAAAGACATGAAGCTGTAGATTCCCAGGTAATAAGCTGGCCCTCTTCAATTGTGGATACGTTGTTCATGAGTGTTGTTGGAGCAGCACTGGGGAATGGTGGGACTTTAATGGTGACTTGGAAATGGAATTAGAGAGTAGGAAGTTGTATTGGAAACCAGAGAAAAATATTTAGAAACAGGCGATATAGATTGGTCGTGTTACAAAGGTTTTAATGGAAAAAACTATTGGAACTATTTCCAACAATACTGTTGGAAATTTCAGCAGGTAGATATGAGTTTGGATGGGGAGCCTCGCCAGATGCAGTTTGTTGTAGTTCTCTTTTAGAACTGTGCCTTGTTTGTCCACAAGGTAGGGATATTGTCTTATTTTGAGATTTCTCAAACAAACAACAATTTAAAAACCAAAACTCCAATTTCTTGGTATATATTTAAAATTTTCACCGAATCTTTATTGAAACAAAAGTAGATATTTTACATAAACAAGTGACCAAAGAAAAATAGTACATCTATACCACAGACAATGAGAAGATTCAAGCATAAGTTGGTTTTAAATACTTTGAAGAAAGTAAGATTTCCTCTTGTTTCCTACGTTCAACATATTGATTGCCTTGCATTCGAGAGTATTTGAAAAAAGAGAAAGGTGGAGAAATGCATAGGCCTGAAATAGATGTAACTCTTGATATTGCAGTGAATGTAAGTCCTTGTCTGTTAATGTTTCCAATATCTATTGTTACATTTTGTAGGGTCATACCTTGGGCTTTATGAATTGTTAAACCCCATTCCATTCGAAGTGGTATTTGTCTACGAGATCCTCTTGTTATTGCAGATATTGAAACATAAGTAGGATTAGAAGAATCCCATAAGGGTCCTTTGTAATGCATGAATTCGACAAAAACAAACGATGGCAAGGTAGGAGGTTTCTCATTTGACTTGTAGACAATATGAATGACTTTCCCAAGTGAGCCGTTAACAAGTCCTGCTTGAACCCATAAATTAGCAGTTAACATGACTTTTTGACCAACAACAAGAAGGACCTTTAATGGCAGTTGTTCGTCATCAATGGATTGATGGGAATTTTGGTTCCTTTGTTTTGCAAAGCAATGTGCAATTGACATATTAAGTTATTTCAGCATGTGTTTGTTGTGCAGTGCAATAGAGCTATTTGTAGGATACAAATGGATAGATTGTTCAAATGAAGAATTTTCGACAAATGAAAGGCATGAGGTTGTTCTTGTCATTAGGAGTGCCCAATCTTCAACATTTGGTGTTACATTTTGAAGCTTTAGAAAGAGTTGCTGAAAGGCATTTTGAGAAGCACTATTTCTTTGTTGTCGGAAAATTGTTTCAAGCGTGATAAAAGTATCAAATGTACACCAAAGAGAAGTTCCAACAAATGAGGCTGCATACATGGGGATGTCTTTTACAGGAGGTAATTGTCCAAAGTCACCAAGAAGAATTATGGAACAACCACCAAATGGGATTGTACATTGCAAGGGGCAAGCCTGACGTAAGCATGCATCAATTTGAGTCAACATTTTTGGACCAATAAAGCTCATTTCATCTATGAGAATATAGCGAATACGGCGAAGTTCTTCTTGAAGTTTTGAAAGGGATTGGCCTTCAAGAGGGTGCATTTAACCAATGGGTATTCAAAGAGAAGAATGTATTTTAAATGCATGTATGTTAAAAGCAGCAGCACCAGTTGGAGCAAGGAGAAGAAGTGGGCAGGCATTTTGTTTAGATGCAGTTTGAAGTGCAAATTTGAGGCAAGATATGAGGTAATATTTTTCGGTTCCTACAGTACCTTGAATCACCAGTTTTAGCAGTTGAGCATATGCAGTGTTACTGAAATGGGACATGACAAGATCAAAGGCTATGCGTTGTGTGGGAGACAAGGAATCAGGTGAATTGGAGAAGGACGGGATATCTTCATGTAGTTCAATGGACAAGCGATTGACCTCAATGAATGCTGTTGATGTCTCATGCAAATGGGTACATGTGTTGTTATGTGACCAATTGTGATTTTTGTCAAATTCACGATGGCCAAAAATTTCAAGGTCATTAAATTGGATGTTATTGTCTGGTCTCATTTGAGATAGAAGTTCCCATTCATCCATGTTATGGGGAAACGGAAACGTAATAGCATCAAAGTTTGAACCATCGGATAGAGGTGTAGAGGGTTCTTCTTCTGCACGTTCAATATGCCACACAACATATGTGCCTTTAATCTAATGCCAATGAGAAATAATTTCAAAAGTTGTGGTTCCAATATCATGAGGGATAGACCGAAAAGGTTTGTATATAATAAGTTCACTCCAACAAAACGGTTCAAAAGATGAAGAATCAGAGGGAGGAATGGAAGTGAAATGTGGATAGACTCTAACAATTTTGTCACGCAAGTTTTGTTTCCATGGATTTTCTTTCCTATTAGGAAAGAAAGACCAACAATGAGCAGCTTCAAGAAGAGTTATATTGTCAAGAGCAATGGGTCTTTGCATGTAAGCAAAAATGAAGGGGGGCATTGCAGGGGTGTTATTAGTGTCATTAGAAACACAGTGGAAGACAGTTTGGCTCACGTATAGGGGAAATAAGTGACGGCTACAAAGAACAAGAGGAAGTTTTTGCAGCATGTGACACGTCTCTTGTGCACTAATGTCTCTTTATGCAATTGTTTGTGCAAGAAATTGTTTGATTGGCTGAAGAATGGGGCTCTCACTTGGTGCAGCATGTGCAAGGCGAGAGAGAATGCCATGGTAGGTTTCTGATTTTGGCTCTACTTTTGATGCATACTTTGAAATGTGATTGAGAACAACATGTTTATAAAGAACAAGTTGGAAATCAACATTAGCCATCCATATTGAAAGCATAGTAGGGTTGTGAATATTTAGAAGAGGATCATTTCTTGTAGGATTGTAGGTTTTCTGTACATTTGGATAAATGAATAACGAAGAAGTATCTTGCAGCTCATATGAAAAACCATAGCGACATTGAACAGATGTTCCTTTTTTGCGAAGGCAAGTTGACTCTGAACATTTGGTGTGCCTTTTAACAAAATTGACAAATTCTTCATAGTCAGCTGAGTAGTTTGATACAAATATCGATGGTGATGCAAGACTGCATGGATCATCTGTAGTAGAACGGTGTGAATCAAATGTGGAAAACTGGGAATTACGAGGATTCCAAGCTGTCACATGTGTGTCAAAAAAAAATTTGCATCTTCAACTGCAACATCATCTTCCCAATCTAACGTGTCCATATTTGGTGCATTTGCCAACCAAATAAAACCATGAATGTGTGTGGATACTCTATGTTTCCATTCATATCTAGATGGGAGGAAAAAGCATATATTAGAAATAAATTGTATAAAGTAAAAAATAGATAGATAAAAATAGGAAGGAATAGATGGTATAATACCTGCACCAATAATCGGTTATATGAAAACCTTTTAGAAGCACCTCTTCAAGAAATGTTTTGAATCTATTATGCATGTATTGTGATGTAATATGTGGATTCAATATGATGTTGTGAACCTTCCATTGATAAGCTTGAGTTGAATCATTAGGACGTTTACCAAGCATTAGAGCATGCAAATTTGGCCATTTTGTGTCAGCTGCGTTAAGGGTGAAGAAGAATGTTGGTGTACCTTGTTGATTGATCATATTAGTCATTTCAGCTCTACTTTTGTTCCAATATGATCGTGTCCCACATAATGAAAACCCAAATCTTCCGATCCGCTCACCAATTTTATCATTCGACATGTCTTGCAATTGGTTGACAAGCTCATGTACTGTCAAAGGTAGTGTATCTTCAATATTTTTTTTGACAAAAACAAAGGCAGTACTATTACTTCGATGACGCATAATTAGATTGTATATGTAGTATCGGAAGTGAGGATGTTGGGAAAATATGTTGTTGTGATAGCGAATAAGGTGAAGTGCATATTCATGCATATCAACTTGATGAATGTGTGGTTGTAATAACATTGTTGTACCTGTGGGAAACAAAGTTGGAAAATCCATGGAAAGAAGGCCTTCTATGTTGTACTCATTGATAGGGGAAATTTATATAGGGGGGCAATCAATGGAAGGTGGTAGTGGGATATTTGGTATGTGTAACAATGGTCTAATTTATTCAACCTCAGTTCTAGCATTGGTTTGTGTTGAAATAAATGACGAGGATTTCAATTCCTAGGGTTCAAATGAATTTGGTGGTTGATCTATACAGGACAAGCTTTGCGGATGAGATAATGTAGCATTGCTATTAAGATGCAGAATCAAAGGTGAAATGTCTGCTGAAACAAGTGGCAAAGAAGCTAATGCAATTGGGTTGATTTGTACATCCTTGTAGTATGGGTCGTTTGCCATTTTGAATTGAAGGGCAGCAAGAACATGTGTTCGACTAACAAACAGTTCATATGGTTTGTTTGTAGAATTGCATTTTCGAACAACGAGGATGTCAAGTTCTGATACTAAATGCGGTAGGTATGTGGCAATGTTGGAAATGTCTTATAGTATGACAAGAGTATTTATATTGACCACCACGAGCATGTGTCACTTGCAATATGGGGTTAGAACGACTAATGAGAATCTCTTCAACCTGTGTAAGTACTACAAGGACAGTTGGTTGGTTTCCCGGATCCATATTGTTTTCCAATGAAAAGCGATGCCCTTTTCGTTCTAGAATATAACGTGAACAAGTGTATGCTTCATGGAACATTTTTGTTACAATACCAGGGTAACATTCTTTGCAAATCGAGCAGACATGCATATCAGCTAGTTGGTCCATTTTTTTACAATATCGTTGATGTGAATCATTGAGGTGGTTATTCAATGGATTTGGTACAGGAGATGGAAGTGAAGCTGAGTCGACAGGTTCTACAAGAGAATTTGAAGAAGACATATCCACATGTATACGAGCAGCCTTGTAATGAAGACGTTGTTTCTTGTTGTTTTTATCTCTGTTTTGTGCATATAAAACTCTTCTTCGTGCATTGGCTTGTCGTTGATGTGCATCATTGAGGTGGTTATTCAATGAATTTGGTACAGGAGATGGAAGTGAAGCTGAGTCGACAGGTTCTACAAGATAATTTGAAGAATACATATCGACATGCATACAAGCATGCCTGTAAAGAAGACATTTTTTCTTGTTGTTTTTATCTCTATTTTGTGCATATAAAACTCTTCTTCGTGCATTGTCTTGTTCCTTGTCATGATTTGGCATAATTCCTACAATATAATTATAAACTTATTAAACACCTAGAAGCTTTGATTGTTGGCAGCGACACATTTTGTATATGTATTAACTGGAAACTATGTGGATATAAAGAAAAAGATAAAAACAAACATTAATTCATTGCATATGGGGAAGTAAGAATGTAGCTTAAAATAATATAGCTGGAGTAAATTTTGTTTTTCAAGTTGTAACTTGATAATTGTAAGAAAACAGAATCATAGAAGAACAAAGTGTAGTGTGAGAAAGTATATATGAAAACAAAAGTAACTGTAATTATTGTTATGTACAGGGTAATCAAAATTTGTGCCCAGAAACAAGAGAACAAGGTTGTGCATTTTATAAAAAACAAGATAGAAAAATAGTAGTGTATTTAAAAACTACCATATAGGTTTTTTCACCAATTTTCATAAGAAATGGTGGGTGATAGCCTATACATTGGAAGTATGAAACTGCAAGAAAGTGGTGCTATAACAGAGTAAAAAAAATACCCTGCTATGTTGAACAATGAAACAACGAGTTAAAATTGAGAATTGAAAGCATTCATTATAAACAAGGAAGAATGGTTAAGTACCAAGTTGAAAAGACATATATATTTATGTGTCCATCTGAAATTGTCGTTTATGTGTTTTCAACCATGACAATTACAACTTTTAGGAATGCAACTCCGTAGAAGGTCTCTGTTTTAACTGAAAGAGTAAGAAGTAATTTTTTGTTGTAGATCCTCTGCACTATTTCATCAAGTGATGTTGTTTCAGTTGAGAGAAGACACAAATATTTTGCAGAAATTCCCATGAGTTGGTTTGCAGCATCATCAAATGCTATCACACCATGAATTGATCCAATAACATCTTCCAAGTCAACCTTTAGTATATATCAATAGTCACATTCAAGAAACTCTCCATCACATTTAGCACAATGCCAAATGTTTCCAACTTTCTAAGCAATATTTTTCATGCATTGTATTTCGTCAACAAAAAGAGGGCATGCAAGGAAATAAAATTCATCCATGTTAACATTTGTGATGGTTGCTACAAGAGAGTACCAAACAGCTTTTTCAAATGATTGAAGAGTTTGCAGGTCATTGATGGTAGTGAATTTACAAGAACCAGAGTGAGAGGCATTGAACTTTCAACTCAACGATGGTGATGTTGAACGAAATCCATTTTCATGAAAACAGTTTTGGAGAATTGAAGTTTGTTCAATATCTAGGTTTATAAAAATAGTAGTGTTGAAAATAGTTCCAACAATTTTTCCATTAAATTATGTAACACGGCCACCTTTGATTTCTACAGCTGGAGGTTTAGGTAAACCACAGAGGTTGGCAAGTTCAGCTCCTTCAATTTGGCAATGGTCACCCCAAAGTGTTATCTCAATACTATAGCCTGACATGTCACGGAGTCCAATAGTGCGCCTAACAATCTCAACACCATCTCATTTTCGTATTGTGGAGGTTGGAGAAACTGAAATTACAAGTCCAACAAGGTCCACCATGGAATTGACAGGTATACTTTGTATCTCATGAATAGTTTTAAAGTTAAAGCAAAAAAAAGGTATTAAGGGGTATTCATTTAAGCATGGTTGGATGGTTGAGGAGGAACCTAGGAAAATTTCATTATGGCTTTTCAAAAGGTTGAAAATTGGATTGGATACTTTCACTGTTCCATTTGATACTATGTACATTATTCCTATATGTATTTGGTCATACAAAGAGAGTTCCAATTCATTGAATGCAGATATATGTATTTCATCATCTGAAGCATTAACAATGTCAAATCCAAATATTTTTCTAGACCCTCATTGGTTTCCATATTCATGTAGCTTTGTCTTGGTAATAAATCTATCTTGAATGTTCCAAACTTTGCTAGAACAGGTTAGTGATGTGAATGGAATAGTTGATGCATCCAAGGCATGGTTATCATCTACTGAGCTAGGATTCACTGAAACAGAGGAACAACTCTGTGAGGGAGAAGGTACAGGTAAGTGGTAAGGTGCAGGATCTCCAATAATTGTTGCATCCAATGTGACAACTTCGAGTGCAAGCAATTCGATATTCCTATGAGAAGAAGTATGTTAGAGTTGAATGACATATAAAAACCTTGGATGCATGAATAGTGTGAAAATGATTAAGTGGACAAAGACAAAATGGAAATTAAACATACGTTACACTATGTACAATGTTCGATGTACACTTGGTAAGTTTGATTATAGATCCTTCTTTGAGTTGTCCAATTTCTACAAGACTACTATATATAGTTGGAAGTAATATCTCATGCTTTTGAAGTCCGTATGAGATAGAAATTCAAAACCAAATAGATGATGAGTTCAGTGAATTCACTTGGTTTAACGAGGAGACTTATACCAATGGGAAAATGTTGACAACACCATGCAACAAGAGCGAAATAGAATCTTCAGTTAGCATACTCTCCATAGTGTGACAGTTTTTTTTTCCTATGAAATGAAACAGGGCAAGAACAAAAAAAAAATCGCAATGTCACATATTCATGTGATTCAATGACAAAAAAATACTTGCAGATATGACACAATTTTTTTTTTCAGTTGAACTTACACCAAGGGGGAATATTGAGATTTGGGGTGTACCAAGATGTATGTTTTTTATCTCTACCTATGAGCATGAGACAAGCACTGTCGAGATTGATTCTATGGAAGTTGTTCAAAACTTGAAATAAAAATTAATAGATTAATTTGTGTCCTCTTTCAATTTTTCACTATAATTATTTTAATTCTTAATTGTATTCCTTTAGTCTTCTTCATACAGTATATAGATTTAAAATATATATTCACTATCCTGCAACCCGCATCCCACAAATGTGGGATGCGGGGTACGGTATTACTAAATAATATTTCATTCACCACCCTCATCCCGTATCCCGCATCCCACAATTGCGGGACGCGGGATCCGAGATTACAAAATAGTAGGATGCGCGACTACAAAATTGTGGGATGCGGGATTACAAAATAGAGAAGTTTTATTTCCCTTTTGGCAATGCGCAGTCCCGCAAATTGCGGGTTGCGGGTTGCAGAAACATAAAACAAAAATGTTAAAATAAACTACATGGTAAAAAGCTGAAAGCGCAAAGGAAAAAGCAGAATATTCTAGAATTGTGGGTTGCGGGATTACAAAAATGCAAGATGCAGGCATACAAAATAGGGTAAATTGCGAGTTGCGAAAACACACAATAAAAATCCTAAATCAAACCATAATACAAAAATCCGAAAACTGAATACTGTTTTTGTGAAAGAAATTTATACGAAAAACAATTAGCAATGGCAACGGTAGGATTCAACTATTTTGGACGTGCTTGTAAAACTTTAGTATACTATTTAGTCCAGTTTAGCCCAATTTACGATTGCAAAATAGCGTAATATAACTATGGACCAGTGGTATTCTCTACTCTTCCATCAGTAATATAACTTTTTACAGGACCGCTGGTGTCCTATAAATTTAAAGAAATTGGAAATTGTAAGGTGTAAATGAAGCGCACCAAAATCAATATGTGGTTACCTTCAGGTGTGTTTATATGCAATAAAGAAAAGGCGTTTGTTGTTTGCGGCTTTAGAGTTCCTTTCAAGTAAAAATGTATCGAATTTTGTATTGCCAAGAAAAAAAATATGAGGCAATACATAAACAACTAATAATCAGACAAAGCATGAATAACAACAAAACAAAGCAAGGGTGTTTGACCATCTCATGGAACACCCTTGATTTCTTTGGTTGAACTAAAACAAAGCAAGGATTATGTCATTCTCTTTAATTCAAAGAGAAATAACAGCAAAACAAAGTAAGGGTGTTTGATCATCTTATAATCAGACTAAATGAATATTCAAAAAATTTAAGCAGACTAAATGAATACCTGCAAATTTAAAGAAACTGCAAACTGCAAACGAAAATACATCAATAACTAATAATCAGACAAAGCAAGAATAATAGGAAAACAAAGCAGGGGTCTTTGACCATCTTATACTCAGACTAAATGAATCTTCAAAAAATTTAGGCAAACTAAAGGAATACCTGCAAATTTAAAGAAACTGCAAACTGTGAAGTGTAAATGAAGTGCACCAAAATCAATATGTGGATACCTGAAGGTCTGTTTATATGCGCAAAGCAAAGGTGGTGCAACACCAAATGTGGCAAATGCAGTATTGTAACAAGATTTTGAAGATCACCATAAGCTGAGCAAAGATGAAGATATTGACCCATGTCTGAATCATATGACAAGCTTTCTTCAATTAATTGAGCAACAATGCATTGATGAAACATTTATGGCAGTGGATAAAGGGACATGGGAAAACTGTATTCAATTCAATGAAGTGCTAGTAAAACGGAAGCTTGACCAGATTGTGAGCGTAAAGACAAAAAACTCGTCCAGAATAGCGTCTGCTAAACCCAAAAAAAATGGTGAAGTGAAACTCCACAAAATCATCGACAATGAGTTTGTCGAATCAAGATAAATGAACTACGGGCAAGGACAGTAAAATCCTATACAAAAAATCACCCAGAAAAGTGGTTTAGGACAACAGATGGAAGAGTAGAGAATACACATAAGCCATCTGTTAGGAAAACACAGCAAACAAAAACTGCAAAGAATGACCCGCAACTGGAAACCAATCCATCAATCCATTCACTTGTAGCAACGATCGTAACACACAGGACACCAACAGTCTATGGGACAGAAGTTCGCCTATCGAGATGGCAGAATCAGGGACCCAAATAAAATTCATTAACTAAACACCAAATCCAAAGAACGACCTGCAACTACCAATCAATCCATCAATCCATTCACATGCAACAACGGTCGTAACACAAAGGACACCAACGCTCTACGGGATAGAAGTTCGCCAATCGAGATTGCAGAATCGGGGACCCAACTAAAATGCAGAAGAAAAAAATTCTGATTGATCAGCACAACACTTGTCCACGATCCATTGGCTAATCCGACACAACACCTATCGAAGTGTGAATGCCCAGGGAGATGAGGAATATTCTAAGACTATGTCTCCATAGGGAAAAATCCTTCGGCATAATTATCTATGATTCTTTCCTAAGTAATCCTCATGAAACCAAATGAAGGCGTTTGTAACTATGTCAACTATATGGTCGATGAATTCCGATGAATCTCGATAATTATGGTGTAATCGATTCATTTATAAAGTTTTTAGGGTTTATATATATATCACCTTGATGTGGAAGTTTTTTTTAATGGTTTTTTTACATGTTTCAATTTTCCACTAAAATTAAAGTTTTTAGTTAAATTTCATCAAATTTGGATTTTAATGAAACTTTTTCCTGTAAAAAAATCTATACGTAAAACTAGCTTATTTTTATTTAATGAAGATGATTAATACTAATCTATAATGTACATATATAATTATATTTAATCATAACCAATCATATAATTATATTTAATAAGATCCAATCATAAATAGATATAGTTAACCATTATATAATCATCTCTCAAACATAATCCACCGTAATAAACCATATAAATTTTTAATACACGATAATAAATTATTATAAGTAAAAATAAAATCCAATTTTTATAATATCATTTAATTATCACATTTAATTTTAAATAAATTTATAAAAATAAATTTCACTACTTAAGTGTATAATTGACCGTTTACAATTATATATAAATTTTAGTGGTAAGTGGGGCTATGGGAGAGGGGGACAATCCTGAGAAGGAGTTCAAACCAGCCATTGTTTTCCCTTCCGGGAGAGGGGGCTAATCCTGAGAAAGGAAGTGCTTAATTATGATCTTATCTTCTAAGAGAGGGGGACCATTCTGAGGAAGAGGGGTTAGAATTCTTTCATATTAACTTGAGGATGAGAGATATCCCATGTCATTCACTAGTGTCCATCTTATAAGCGACATTCTTGTGTGATATTTTGGGACCCCATCTTGGGGGTGGCATTTTGGTGAGAAAGCATACACCAAGAACTAGTACAAAATGGGTGGTAAGTGACTAAAGAAATGACTAAAAATGAGTGATAAATGACTAAATTTGGTCACGTAACCACTAGTCATAAATTAGCAATCACTTATCACCCAACCAAATTTGTCATTTATCTCTTGGTCATAAATTGCTTGAATAGCTTCATGTGTTGGTCATATATTTAGTCATTTAATAGGTCATTAATTGTCATTTGGTCATTTATTTGGTCATTAATTGTCGCTATTTGGTCATCTATTAGTTATTATTTATCGGTATTTTGTAGTACATTTAGTCATTAAATGTTGTTAACTGGTCATTTGTTTAATCATCGATTGTTGTTAACTAGTCATTTAATTAGTTATTGATTTATGAAGATAGGAAACTAAGGAATCAAACCCAAATCCCCCTATCTATAAGGTAGGTTCTTTTCCATTGAGCTATCACAATTAAATAGAATTGTTCCATGCATATTGGATTGTGCTTTATGACTATCATTTGATATAACTTATGTGTTGATTTTCTTTTATTGAATGTGAGGGTTTTTAGAGTTGATCGCTTTTCATATCATCCAAAGGTGTACAATGACTACCTTAATTAAGTTGTTAATTTTTCTATATTTTTACGATATAAAACAAAAAATAAATATAACTTGGAAACAACTAAAAACAATAATGTTGTTTCAATGAAGTTCAACTTGGAAAAACTAGTCAAATATTAATAAAGTGTGATATAAGGGCATGACCAAGGATATTGATCCATACCTTTCCATTCCATCAAACAATGTATTCTGCTTTATAAATATACCTAAAAACAATCTAATGTACTTTTACCTACATTGGCATGATTTGTTTCATAATAAAAAATTGCACAATAATGAAACAAATCTTCTTTGCAATTTATTTTACACAATGTGAGTCTTGGTAGAATGTTCCCATCGAAGTCCTATAAAGTCCCCATGAACCAAGAAGGTCCTTTCTATCACCCTCAACTAGAAACGCTTATAAATTATTTCCCTCTGCACAAAGAATATCCATGGTTCTTTCCTCAATAACAAAGTGAAAAAAATTGTAAACCCTACAAAATCCATTGGCATTCTCTGATCAAACACTTAATCAACAAGGATAGGACTTATCAAGAAAAGAGTAACCATAGGGAGTGCTCCCTCCTTCCCTTACTCTAATCGTTCCATATGTACCTTGCAGAATTGTCTCAATTGAGTTGAGTTTTATACATAAAGATTTTTCTTTGGGAAAGATTATACAAAAGGCTGAAAACTCTTCGAGAGATTTGGAAATTGCAGATTTTGAAGAACAAACAATTGAGTTGACTTTTATACATTAAGTTTTTCTTAATTATACAAAAGGATAAAAACTCTTGGAGAGTTGGAATTGCAGATTTTGATCAACAAAATAAACAACAAATAAAAAAAATATTTTATAAGACTAATAATAAATTAATTTTTTTTATTAATTTTGAAAGGAAAATTTATTTTTATTAATTTTACTTTTTTTTTAAGAATTCAGCAATAGAACTCATCAACTAAAGATGTATCTATGAAGGGAGGACCTGATCTAAGCAGGAATGGAGAAGAGATATCTTTTTGAAAATTAAATATTAATATTATTTATTTTGGTTTATTAAATTATTTGATTGATAAATTAATAGAAATGTTTGTGGAGAAAACAAAGTGCACTATATAATTTTATGATAGAAAAAGTTAAAATTTATAATATCATAAATATCATGGATGCCACGGATGTGCGATTTACAATATCATAAGAAGGATAAGTTTCAGGAATTACAACCACTAGATCCAAATGTTTAGATAATAAAAGATTTTTGTTTTGTCAAATGGGTTCAAGATTTGGTATGACGGGATCATGAGTCTCTGATTAACTTCTTTCATGGTTAGAAAATCATGGTTGTAAAAAATCTATTGTAGGTTTTTGGATTCAATGCTACAGAGAATATTGGATTCATGGGAGGATATAATGGATTTATCTGTGTGTGAGTAGTGGCTAGCACACCATCTAATGAATTATAGGAAGTATCTAGTGTGAGGACACATAAATCTGGCTAGATTATACTCCCATAAGTAACCAAGATTACTTATGATTCTAGTTAGCAATTGGTTTTGTAAATGGATTATCCCCTTTATCCCTATTTGAAATTTGACATTTGGTGGTTTTTTATTTTCCAAGGATGAATGACTCTAGAAAGTATGACTAAGGTCCATAAGAAAGTTGTGCCTGGGTGACTGGTCGATGTGGCTAATAGTGCTACACTTTAATTTGTGACCTTTGGCAGAAACCAACCCGATTTCCCAAGGTGGTAAACATCTTGAGTGGGCCTAATGGTTAAGAACATGTGTTATCTCCTTGGAGGTTACAGGTTCAAAACCGACGGGGGGTAGTGTTGTTCATTTGGCCCGTTGTGACAAGGCTCGAAGGGTAGGTGACCCATGAGATAGAGGCTCAACCCGGTGGGCTTCGAGACGTCTCGACCCCTGCTGAGTCACAAGTTACTGGTATATATGGCTTATGGGCTGTTGGATATACCCTTGGGAGGTTGATATTCCCATGGTCTAAAAAGAAAGAGTGGTAACACCTGACAACATTGGTGGTATCTAAAAAAGAACTCAAGGAGGCCTGTCCAACAAAAATTTGACACATGTATTGAGTTGTTTCAACTACAACATTCCCTCATGGAAAAATTTCTTTAGTGCACTTTATCCACATGTAATCGACATGAACCATCAATCTGCCACCCCGTGTTTTTTACTTGCACATCTAAGGCATTATTTAAACTCCTTGTATTTTCCTAACGTGCTACCAATATTAGCCATAGATCTACTTTGGTTCTAATGATGATCTTCTCATTCCACTACCTCTCGGTCCTTTAGCCTTAGGTCACTTACCTGCAGTTCGATGGATCTAATGCTCACTTGAAATACTGATGCTTTAGCTTTTGAGAGCTTAAAGATTCTTCTAGAAACCATTCCAGTTCTTTGTTTGGGGTACTCAGACACCATAAAATAATGTTACTAACATGTCATTTAGCCATTCTATTACACAATCATCAATAATAGTTTACATTTCATAGACATCCATAACAATTGATCGCTAAGCATCCTAGTGAGGACATGACATACATAATTTAATTTGAGGATTAATGTGTCCAATATTGTTCAATATCACCTCTTTTTAAACCATTCCTAATTCATCATTTAATTTCACACATTTTGAGAAATTTAAGAGTTTTCAAATTCAAGAAAAACACTACTTAATTATTCATCCTTAAAACTCAACAGAACTACCGATATAAAATCCTACTTTAGCTTATATTTTACTAACTCGAATTCCCATTTCCATTTGATCCTATTTATGGTATCTTAATTCATTTCTAGATTCACTTCTTCCTATGTCATCTAAAAGTAATCACCGTCTTTATATTTGTTCATACCATATTTTTACCTTTTTTCTATATGTTCATCAATTGCAATTAGACACCTTAATTTATCTTATCCTATTTCTAAACTCGTTTGGTTCTTCAAGGTCATTTACATTGCACCACATAGTCCCTTTGTTAAGCCCTTAATGATGTTGCATTACCCCATATAGTGTGGTTCATTTCTCACTATATTGTGGTGCATTACATGTTATTTATGTTGGCTTGGGTCTATTAGTGGGTCTATTAGTTTTTATAGTACACCTTTGTCTCATATATATTAGAAGGAGATATTCATATTTTAGTCATCATTGTATCTTGTCTTGTCTTCTGTACTCAGTACATTGTGTAAGGAGGTTACTCCCTCGAAAAGGATAGCTATTTATCTCTGTTATTCATTATTAAGGAATGGATTAATCTCTTCTTGTATATTTCTTCTCTTTTATGCTATTTCTGGGACTTGGTTGCATAACATTTGGTATTAGAGCTCTTTCCTCAGGACTAACTTATGCAAAATGAGTCATCTTGGAATTTTCACTACAAGTTTTTTTCTACAAGGATTCAAAGATCCAGGTTAAAAACCCACTTCTATAAAAGGTCGAACTATCATTAATATGAAATTAATATCCCGATCCATTATAGTTTCAGATATAATTGCAGAGGAATCTAGGGTATTTTACTAGACCAAAACCTAGTCTAAAACATGTGTTCTAGGGAAAAAAGTAATATATGAAGCATCCGAGATCCAAATTGAGTGATACTAGCTGAATACAAAATAAGACGGACCAAGGTATACATGGTAGAAGTTTCATCTATAGAAACAAAATATTGGACACATGGAATATTGTATAAGTTCACTCTTCTAAATAGGACAAAAATAAGAAGCTTTGGTATATTTGCAATAACTATTTTTTGGAAAATCCAAATTAGGTCCGAACTACTGCATTGGAAAAAGGACACGTCAGGGTACCATAGGTCGAAGTTTCAATCCAATAAGAGTTGAAATTCATTTTTTACCTCAGTTACAAGTCAACCATAAAGTAATCTTCTAATAAGGGTTTGAAAAAGGTACATCATTTTGCATTTGTATATATTTTGGTAGAAGGATCTATTTGTGGTAAACTCTAGGGTGCGATATATATTTATTGTTCAAAATTCCACCAAAATGAAGTGGAAATAATCAGACTCCACTCAAACCCCCAGAGGATTCATCCCCGACAAATGATGAAATGGAAGACATATCTTTTAGAGTGTTCAAGTTGGAATATATGATTAAAGGAAATGTGAAAATGTAGATGACTTAGTTAAATTGGAAAATAAGATGGCTAGTAAAGAGGATCTCAAAGGGATGTCTAGTAAAGTG
Organism: Pseudotsuga menziesii; assembly: GCA_001517045.1. NCBI lineage: Eukaryota > Viridiplantae > Streptophyta > Pinopsida > Pinales > Pinaceae > Pseudotsuga > Pseudotsuga menziesii. The sequence goes on along the minus strand of LPNX010023926.1, from coordinate 528,923 downwards.
GATCTCGAAAGGATGGCTAGTAAAAGAGGATCTCAAAGGGATTTCTAGAAAAGAAGATCTTCAAGATTTGAAGGAATTGATGAAGGATTTAAAAAATAGATTTATTCCTCATGTATCTACTCAAGAAGAGGATAAGGAGAAAAAATAGGACTTATTCCAGTCACATCTGGAGAAAATTGAAAAACATTTGGAGAGTAGGAATTCAGAGTCCTCAAAAGTTGATGATTCACAACAACATAATGGGTTCACTTAAGGTCCAAGGAACTACTTTATCCCCAAGATTGGCATGGGAATGTTTGATGGGAAGTATCCAATCACGTGGATTTTTTAGATGGAGCAATTCTTTGATCTACACCAGGTGTCCACTTTGCTAAAGGTAACTATTGCATCCTTCTATTTAGAACCTGGTCAATTTTTATGGTACCAATGGCTTTGTGACCATGAAAAGGAATCTATTATCTCTTCATCGCTATTCACAAAAAAATTGATTGCACATTATGGGGATATAAATAGAAACACCTCCTTTAGCCAATTGGTAAATATCAAGCAAAAAGATCTAGTTACAGAGCACATCAAGCAATTTCAGAATCTAAGTCTCAAAGTGAAGAATATTTCAGAAGATAAGTTGTTAGATATCTTTATTGGAACCTTGAAAGATAAAATTCAACACGAGGCACGTCTCTTTGAATCATCATCCCTGTAGAAGGATTTCATGATGGAAAGGCAAAGGTTGAAAGTAAAAATATGGAAATGACTACTAGAAAGGACTTCTCCAACTCATACAACGAAAATAATGTTCTTGAACTTATAAACCACCACAAATTTTGACACCCCAACAACTAGATGAAAGAAGATAAAATTTTTATTATTTAATTGTGACAAGAAGTATAGCAAGGGACATAAGTCCGATGAGAAGAAATTATTCTACATAGATTGTCAAGAGGAAGAACTAAAAGAAGAGGAAGCATCTCAAGAAGAGGAAACTTCAGAAGAAAGAGAAGAGGATAATTTAGAATCAATTACTCCCACCATATCTTTTCATGCATTGAATTGAATTAGAACTCCTCAAACTCTCAAGATCGAGGTATACATAAAAAACATGAAGGTAACAGTTTTGATTGATTCCGGTAGTACTGATAATTTCGTTCATTGTAAATTATCCAAAGTTCTTAATTGATTTGTATATCCAGCACCAAGGTTCCAAGTAATGATTGTAGATGGAGGAACTATAAATTGCTAATGCAAATGCCATAATATCAATCTTTCTATGGGAGAATATGTATTGAATAGTCCAATGAATGCATTATCACAATGGGTGTTGTTGATGTTGTTTTAGGTATCCAATGGTTACAATCATTGGGAACCATGGCGTTTAATTTTCAAAAACATTTCATGAATTTTCATGGGAAGGAAAAGAATATGAGTTAAATGGCATCACAGGAAAACCAAGAAACGCTATAAACTCTAATGGTATGAAAAAATTGATTAAAAAGGGACATCAAGGTGTAGTTGCATAATTATGCCCATTAGATGTTCAAACCTAAAAGTTCCCTATCTCCCCATATATCTAAAGGGCCATTAATAATAATTCCAAGGTATTTGAAGATAATCCTATTTATTCCACCTATTCGAGACTTTGATCATGCTATCCACTTAATTCCAATCAGTGTTCCTCCTAACATTAGACCTTACTAATATCCCTATATCCGGGAGAGTGAAATTGAGAATATGGTTGTTGAAATGTTAGAGGCTGGCATAATTAGGCCTAGAGAATTTTCTTACTTTACACTAGTTGTAATGGTACCCAATCCCGATGGATCATGACGTATGTGTCGTAATTATAAAGAGCTCAACAATATCACCATTAAAGATAAGTTTCCCATTCATGTCTTTGATGAATTGTTAGACAAATTACATGGAGCAACTATCTTCACAAAGTTGGATATTCATTGCGGGTATCATCATATGCGAATGAAGGATGAATACATCCCCAAAACAAAATTCAGAACTCATGAAGGTGACTATTAATTTTTGGTCATGCCATTTGGTCTCACAAATGTGCCTTCCACATTTCAAGGTTTGATGAATTCTATTTTCAAGCATTTCCTTAGAAACATTGTGCTAGTATTCTTTGATGATACACTAATCTATAACAAGTCTTGGGAAGAAAATGCTCAACATGTTGAAAAGGTACTTAAACTACTAAAAGAGCAAGACCTGTATGCAAAACCCTCAAAATGTTTCTTTGGAATAGGAGGCAGAGTATTTGGGTAACATTGTATCTCATGAAGGTGTCAAGGTAGACCCTAACAGAATTAAATCCATGATGGTTTGGCTGATTCCCAAAACCCTCAAGAATAATTGGGGATTCTTAGTTCTGATAGGTTACTACCACAAGTTTGTTCAGAACTATGGAAGAATAACATCTCCTCTAATAACATTACTGAAGAAAGATACATTTTCTTGGACTCCAGAGGAAACTCAAGCTTTTCAACAACTCAAAGAGGCAATGTGTAAAGCTCATGTTTTGGTGACATCAGACTTCACAAAAAACTTTATTGTGGAATGCGATGCTTTAGGAAATGGAATTGCATCTACTAATGCAAGAAGGACACCCTCTTTCCTTCACAAGTCATCCAATCAATGAAAAGAACTTAAAAAATCCCATTTATGAGAAGGAAATGTTGGCAATACTACATGCCTTGAAACAATGATGCCCCTACCTTATAGGGAGACATTTTAAGGTTGAAAATGATCATGATATCCTTAAATACTTCTTAGAACAAATTTTATCCTCATAAGAGCAACAAAAATGGGTGACAAATATGTTGAGATATGACTTTGAAATCATCTACAAAAAGGGGAAGAAAAATGTTGTTGCAGATGCACTCACTTAACACAATATAAATACTCGTGTGCTCCAGAGCTTCTCTCTCAACATAAAACATCAAAAACCCATCTGCTCCAGAGCTCCTCACTCAACACAAAACATCTCATCAATTATGTGCTTCACGGTCCACGCCCAACACATGAAATCATATATATATATAACACATGCAATTCGCTTACGCCCAATATATTAAAAAAATCATCATGTTCATATGAAGTGGGGTCTTAGACCCAATATATCAAATAAAACATCAAATTAACATCATAATAAATGGGGCTTATGCCCATAAGTGTTAGATCAAAATTTGGGATATTACAATATCATACATTTATTATTTTGTTGTCATTTCAGACCAAGGGTAAGATAACATATTCCATTTTCTTACCTCAAATGCAATAAGGTGTTTATTGAGCCATGGAGGATTTTGTTGGAAGGGTTATGAAGGATTGGCAGTTAGATGTGAAATGTCCCCATTTTAAAATAATTGCATAGTGGGAAAATTCAATCAATCCTACTAGTTCCCTAGGTTGGGTAGAAACATTGGGAAGTTAATAAGGGATATAATAAATGATGTGTAGATATTAGAAGGAATAAAATATTTATTTAGTAAGTTCAATTAAATGAATTCAAGTTCATAATGAAATGTCTAGGAAAAATGGAGACATAAGGAGACTATGGGGCCCACTCAAGCTAGAATTCCTATGTTAAATGGCATCTACCTCTTGCAATCTCAAATATATGGAAAGCCTAATGTTTTGGATGGATTATAAGGTAAATATACTTGTCCATATACTTCATAGGTCGAATTTGGGATGAAGTGTAACTTACATGAGCAAGGAAGAGCCAAATGGCAAGTTTCATGGACACTTGGCTAGATTCCCCTTACACTTATGACATCTATGACACCAATGATGGAGATTCTATGATAGTTATGAAACAAGTCAGATATGAAGTCTTCCATATGACATCTCTGACATATCAGGTCAAAATAGAGCATCCAATAGAGCTCTCATGTGATTTGGAGAATCCTAATGGGTTCCTACTCAATTTGGGAGAAGATGGAAGGTGAAGAGAGAGGCCACATGGCATAGCATGAGCAGACACACCAATTCAACTTGGATTTGATTTATGGATGTATTTGGAAGCTAAGGAGACCATTAATTTTTATAAAATACAGGTTTCATCCATGAGAATGNATTTGTTGTTGTGAAGAGAGAGAGCTAGTGAGTGACTAGTTCATGCTTGAGCCAATTTCGAGGGTGAAAGATTCCCATCCTAATTGGTGATTGGAGAGGACCATTGGGTATTTAAAGGATCTTAAATTTAGTTATAATATACAATTTCAGCTATAGAATCTCGTGGACACTTCAGGATTCAGCTCATTCCCCCTCCCATTTCACATTCTTTCACCATATTTCAGCCCAGTGGAGTGAGGCGCACTTGGTGAGCCATTTATCTTTTTGAGGGAGATCCTCTTGATACAGAATTTTTTATTCTGATGTAAATAATATTCTCTCTCTGTTCATAAATTTATCAAGTCGAAATTACAAAATATTTTATGTATTATTGATCAGTAATAAAGAAACAGTGCCATTTCCCACTTCTTTGTTGGAAACTCTTATAATATTGGTAGATTTGAATGGCTATATAAACTATTGATTATTCATGCATGAATGTAATTCCAATGAAGCATATTTTAGGTTTCATATTCATTAATTTATATTTTGTGTCCATTGGGTTGAATTCCATAACCATTGGATTAAATTGCATCTCATTTCCCCAAGGGTTCAAAACTAGTTTTTATATATCTGATTGAAGGAAGTGATAATAATCATGGGAGTTTGATTGGTTCAGAATATGAGTCCCTGTTTATGTACTCTACACATAAAATTCCTCAATTTTATAATTTGAGTGGTTTTTTGTACATTTGGGAGGCCATTCCGGCAATTACCCAAGGGGGATTTGAGCCCCAAAATTGGTAATAAAATCATCTATCTTGTTCGGAATTTAGTAAAAACTTGAAGAAGTGATTGGAGGGACATAATACATCCATGAACATAATAATTAAGTTATTATATTATTCATACACATTCTCTGAATATTTGGGAGCTATTGGGCAAATTTGGAGACCAAGACACTAAGACTAGTCAAGAGCAAAAATTGTGAAAAATTGGAAAATTGGGCATTTTAGAAAAAATTTAAAAAAGGGAAATTACAAGTGTTATCAAATAATGGTATTGGAACTTGATTGTTTTAACTAGGATTCAAAGTAATAAACCATCATCCTTAGAATCTGAATTGGAAGGTGCTCAGCTTGTAGAAGAAGAATTGGGGAAAAAAAGGGCACCTTGGACTAAAACTATTGCTCATGAGGGAGAAGACCACACTAAGGATAAAATGGAGTATCTCCAACTTATAAGACCTTTGTTTGAATAAATTAACCAAAATATATTAGTCATTTCCCAACAGATAACAAAAGGATTCGAATTGATGGCCAGTCAAATGGGAAGCAAAGGGATAATAGGAGATAGTGGTAGTTCAAAATCAACAGAGAAGAAGACAATGGGTGAGCACATTTTCTCAAAAACAAGACCTCATAATAGACCCCATGAATTATAGAGCACACCAAGGCCTACTGCACCTAAATTTCTTACTCCCAAATAAGATACTAACATTCAATTTGAAATTGATACAATAATAAAATATTGGGCTAAATTGGATGAAGAATGTAGGAGTATAACATTTGAACAGTACTTCACTATGGAAAACAAATCCAGAAAGAAGGAGGGAAATAAGTATCTGTACCAAAATAAAGAATTTAATTGTTCCATAGGTAAAGTGCCACTTCCTACTTTTGATGGTTCATCTCAAAGCTCTGCTAACACTTGGGTGCAGAAATTGGATGTGTATTTCCAGTTGAATCCAATGGTGGAAGAAGATGCTTTAAAAATGGCTATTTTTCACTTGAAGGGAGATGCCAATGAATGGTGGTTCCATGGCCTGAAAATATTGGGATGATGATCAACTCAAAACATATGGGGAATTTGTTGATAGGGTATTAGAAAGGTTTGAGCAAAAAGATCCAAAATTGTCTTTCAGAGAACTAGCACAATTGAAGCAAGTAGGGACTCCTATTGAGTATATGTTGGAATTCCAAAGATTATCAGTTAAGGTGGATGATGTATATATGGAAAGGTTAGTATTGTTGTTTACTGAAGGTTTGGCAGAGCCCTTACAAGGTTTTGTTAAATCCCACAAGCCTACTAACTTAAATGATGCAATGAGCTTGAATAGAGACATTCAAAATGTGCTCCCTAGAACAAGATTTCCTCCCAAGACTAACTCTAGATTTGAAAGAAAGCCTTGAAAAAAGGATGCACCTGATAAGAAGAGTTTGCAAAGAGATACATATGAAAAGAATAAGAAAGAAGGAAAAAACAGGGATGAACTCCGAGGAAAAGATTGTGCTTTACATGCTTCCAACCATGGACACCGAGGCATAAATGTGATAAAGGAAAAGCTCAATGCATAAAAGTATTTTCTGATAATGATGAGTATGAGGGGGGTATGGATGAAGAAGATCACATTTCAGATCAGGAGGAGATATATGAGATAGTAGATGAAGAAGAAAAACAAGAAGAAAATCATCCCTCACCGGACAAAGCAAGAATGGTAGTACTTTAAGCAGTGCCTCGCTATCACACTATTCAATGCAAGGGTGTGGTATTGGGACAAAGAGATTTGGTTTTGGTAGATGGAGGAGCTACACATAATTTCATTGATGCAAAGATGGTGGAGAAAATAAAAATACCAAGTGAACCATTTGATGGATTCACAGTTGTCATCCCAGGTCACAACACAATGCAATGCAACACCTGGATGCCAAAGCTGCAAGTCACCGTAGGAAAGCATTCAGTAAATTATTAAATTCCTGAAATGAAATTTCAAGATTCAACAAGTGCACTAAGGGTTGTGAGAGGGCAGCGCACTTACCCAAAACAAGTAGTAAATTGCAAAAGTGTGAGATCTATATTGAGGCATGGTGATTTAGAATAGACTGTTGAATGTTATGTCACCTCTCCCAAGCCAAAAATTAGAGTTGTTAAACACCCAAAAGAGATAGAGGCACTTCTGCACAAATATGAAAAAGTTTTCAGAGATCTTCCACATGGTAGACCACCTGATAGGGGGATTGAGCATAACATTGTTTTGGAGGAGGGTACTTCACCCATTAATATACCACCTTATAGACATCCCAAGAAGTTAATAGATGAGATTGAGAAGGCCATTCAATAACTCTTAGAGTTGGGACTCATTAGACCAAGCTCTAGCCCTTATGCTTCTTCAGTAGTATTGGTAAAGAAAAAAGATGGAACTTTGAGGATGTGTATAGACTTTAGAGATTTAAACAAGAATACCATCAAGAATAGATATCCTATTCCTAGGATTGATGAGCTCATGGATGAGCCATTTGGAGCTAAGTACTTTTCCAAGATTGACCTTAGATCTGGTTATCACCAAATTCGGATGAAGGAGGAAGATTGGCAAAATACTGCTTTTCGATGTGATTATGGTCACTTTGAGTTTATTGTTATGCCATTTGGGTTGACTAATGCTCTAGCCACATTTCAAGCATGTAAGCATAGAATCTTTTGCAATCAGCTTATAAGGTTTGTTTTAGTCTTCTTTGATGATATTCTCATTTACAGTAAAACTTGAGAAGAGCACTTGTAACACCTAGAGGTGGCGTTGAAAACTTTGTAAGAACAATCTTTGTATGCTAAGATGTCTAAATGTGAATTTGGGATGAAATAACTATTATTTATTGGGAACATTATTGGGAAATATGGAGTGAAAGTGCACATGGAAAATATCAGGGCCATCTTATAATGGCCATCACCAAAACACATCATGAAATTAAGAGATTTCATTGGAATATATACATACTACAGGAAGTTTGTGAAAGGATTCTCCAAGCTGACTTCTCCACTCACTGACTTGACTAAGAAGGATGATTTCAAGTGGAATGAAGAGGTTGAAAAGGCCTTCCAAAATATGAAATAGGTAATGACTGGTTTTCCAATACTTGCATTACCTGATTTTTCTAAGCCTTTCATTGTTGAATGTGATGCATCAAGTGGAGGAGTAGGGGCTATCCTAAAGCAAGGACAACACCCTACAGCCTTTGAGAGAAGAAATTTGTAGCCTCATGAAAATATTTCATCCATATATGACAAATATATTTTGTCCATCATGCATGCCTTATCCAAATTCCGACAATACCTGGTAGGCAACAAGTTTGTGGTGAAAACAGACCACAATAGTCTAAGACACTTCCTTACCCAAAATGATCTAAATGAAAGGAAACAAAAGTAGGTAAGAAATATCCAAGCTTATGATTTTGATATTGAATACATGAAAGGAAATAATAACATTGTAGCAGATGCATTATCTCGAAAACCTTCTTTTTCTCTAATGGCCATTGCTAAAAATTGGAAGGACATGCTACTAGTTGAATATGCCAAAGATAAGTTTGCTTGTGATGTATTAGATGGACTCATGGGAGATGATAAATACATAATTTTGGAGGGGCTTATATACTATAAGGGAATAATTTATTTGGTTCGAGATTCAGAGCTTAAGTACAAAGTTTTGCAGGAAGCACATGATTCCCCACTAGCAGGCCATTCGAGGATCTTCAAAACCTATAGGCAACTAAGGAAAAGGTTCTATTGGAAGGGGCTGAAGGAATATGTTCAAAATTATGTGAATGAATGTAAGGTATGTCAACAAAACTAATCATAACTCACATATCCAGCTGGGTTACTACAACCTTTTCCTGTTCCAGAGAAAAAATGGGACAGTATATCGATGGATTTCATCACCATTTTTCCCAAATATTTGGGAAAGTATTGCATATATGTGGTAGTGGATAGATTGAATAATTTTTCTCATTTCTTTTCTATTACATCCTCTTTTAGTGCTGCACAAATGGCTGACCTTTTTTTCAGAGAAATCTTCAAATTGCATGGGCTCCCCAAGAGCATTGTGGGTGATAGAGATGGTAGATTCATGAGTGCTTTTGGCAAGAAATTTTCAGATTGGTGGGCACTCAGTTGAATCCAAGTACAGGCTACCATACCCAAACTGATGGAAATACATAGAGGGAGAACAAATGGGTTGAAGGGTACCTCCGCAACTATGTGGGAGAACAACAGAAAGCTTGAACAAAATGGCTACATTTGGGTGAGTTTTGCTACAACACCACCTTTCACATGTCAATAGGAATGTCTCTTTTCAGAGCATTATATGGTTATGATGCACTTAAATTTTCTGATATGGTATTTGGTGATAGTAGAGCTCCAAAATCTAAATATTGGGTGGAAGAAAGCCAAGAAATTTTAAAGCTTTTAAAAGACAATTTGCAGGTTGCCCAGAATCAGCAAAAACAATATGCAGATAAACACAGAGAGGAAAGGAATTTCCAGGTTGATGATTTAGTGTATTTTAGGTTGAATCCATACAAACAAGCATCTCTCAAAAATAATGGAGCAGAAAATTTAAAGCCAAGATACTATGGGCCCTACAAGGTGATCCAAAAAATTGGAGAAGTAGCATATGAGTTGGAACTTCCGGAAGGGAGTAAAATTCATAATGTATTTCATGTTTCTTGTCTCAAGAAATCTATTTGTCATAAAATTTTCATTTCATATACACTACCTCCTTTGGATGATGAAGTAAAACTCACACTTATTTTGGAAAAGGTTTTGAAGACAAGGGAGAGAAGATTGAGGAGCAGGACAATCAAAGAATACTTGGTGTAATGGAAGGATCTACCGAGTGAAGATGCCACATGGGAAGAGGAGAATTTTTTGCAGCATCCAAGTCTAAAATTTCTTGAGGACAAGCAATATTGGGTGGGGAAGACTGTAATGTCCCCATTTTAAAATAATTGCATACTGGGAAAAATCCATCAATCCTACTAGTTCCCTAGGTTGGGTGGAAACATTGGGAAGTTAATAAGGGAGATAATAAATGATGTTTAGAAATTATAATGAATATAATATTTATTTAATAAGTTCAATTAAATGAATGCAAGTGAATAATGAAATGGCTAGGAAAAATGGAGACATATGGAGACTATGTTAAATGGCATCCACCTCTTGCAATCTCAAATCTATGGAAATCCTAATGTTTTGGAGGGATTATAAGGTCAATATACTTGTCCATATACTTTATAGGTCGAATTTAGGATGAAGTGTAACTTACATGAGCAAGGAAGAGCCAAATGGGGAGTTTCATGGACACTTGGCTAGATTCCCCTTACACTTATGACATCTATGACACCAATGATGGAGATTCTATTACAATTATGACACAAGTAAGATCTGAAGTCTAAAATATGACATATATAACATATCAGGTCTAAATATGGCATCCAATAGAGCTCTCATGTGATTTACAGAATCCCAATGGGTTCCTACTCAATTTGGGAGAAGATGGAAGGTGAAGAGAGAGGCCACATGGCATAGCATGAGTAGCCATACCAATTCGACTTAGCTTTGTTTTATGGATGTATTTGGAAGATAATAAGACAATTAATGTTTATAAAATACAGGGAGCATCCATGAGAAGGGGCTTTTTGATCGGTTGTGAAACTTGTTGTTGTGAAGAGAGAGAGCTAGTGAGTGACTAGTTCATGCTTAAGCCAATTTCGAGGGTGAAAGATTCCCATCCTAATTGGTGATTGGAGAGGCCACTAAGGTATTTGAAGGATCTTCAATGGAATTATAATATGCAAGTGCAAATACAGCAGCTCGTGGACACTTCAGGATTCAGCTCATTCCCCCTCCCATCTCACATTCTTTCACCATATTTCAGCCCAGTGGAGTGAGGCGCACTTGGTGAGCCATTTATCTTTTTGAGGGAGCTCCTATTGCTCCAGAATTGTGTATTCTGATGTAAATATTCTTCTCGCTCTGTTCATAAATTTATCAGGTCGAAAGGCCAATATATTTTATGTATTATTGATCAGTAATAAAGAAACAGTGCCATTTCCCACTTCTTTGTTGCAAACTCTTATAATATTGGTAGATTTGAATGGCTGTGTAAACTATTGATTATTAATGCATGAATGGAATTTCACTGAAGTATATTTTAGGTTTCATATTCATTAACTGTGAGCTTGTGTCCATTCAGTCAAATTCCATAACTATTAGATTAAATTGCATCTCATTTCCTTAAGGGTTCAAAACTAGTTTTTATATATATGATTGAAGGAAGTGATAATAAACATGGGAGTTCGATTGGTTAAGCATATGAGTCCATTTTGATGTCCTATACACATCCCCTGCATCAATTTGAGAATTCAAGTGGTTTTATATACATTTTGGAGGCCATTCCAACAATTACCTGGGGGGGATTTGAGCCCCAAAATTGCTAATAAAATCATCTATCTTGTTCAGAATTTAGTACAAACTTTCAAAAGTGATTGGAGGGCCATAATACATCCTTGAACATAATAATTAAGTTATTATATCATTCATACACCTTATTTGAATATTTGGGAGCAATTGGGCCAACTTGGAGACCAAGACACTAAGACTAGTCAAGAGCAAAAATTGTGAAAAAATGGAAAATTGGGCATTTTAGTAAAAATTTAAAAAAGGGACATTACAAGATGTAGGAAAAAAGTCTTAGAATTGAGTTACTAGATTTTCCAAAAATATTGTTGAAGGAAAATTGTTAATTTGGAACAGAATATTAGATGGAAGCATACTTATTGAATTCAATATTGCAATCTCGTAGAGAGTCTTCAAGTCAAGGATGGAGATAAAGTGTGAATCTTATGTTCCTTTCTTGATTGCACTATAATTCTAGTAGCACATTCATGCAAGAATAATGGTTGTCTTCCCTTCCCATTGGAGCCCTCCTCAAAAACATTAATATTCAATTCCTTTCCCAATGCGGTCATCTTCAATTTTTGAATAAATCATCCCTCACCGGACAAAGCAAGAATGGAAGTACTTTAAGCAATGCCTCACTATCACACTATTCAATGCAAGGGTGTGGTATTGGGACAAAGAGCTTTGGTTTTGGTAGATGGAGGAGCTACACATAATTTCATTGATGCAGAGATGGTGGAGAAAATAAAAATACCAAGTGAACCATTTGATGGATTCACAGTTGTCATCCCAAGTCACAACACAATGCAATTCAACACCTGGATTCCAAAGCTACAAGTCGCCATAGGAAAGCATTCAGTAAATTATTAAATTCTTGAAATGAAATTTCAAGATTCAACAAGTGCACTAAGGGTTGTGAGAGGGCAGCACACTTTCCCAAAACAAGTAGTAAATTGCAAAAGTGTGAGATCTATATTGAGGCATGGTGATTTAGAATAGAATACTGAATGTTATGTCACCTCTCCCAAGCCAAAAATTAGAGTTGTTAAACACCCAGAAGAGATAGAGGCACTTCTGCACAAATATGAAAAAGTTTTCAGAGATCTTCCACATGGTAGACCACCTGATAGGGGGATTGAGCATAACATTATTTTGGAGGAGGATACTTCACCCATTAAGATACCACCTTATAGACATCCCAAGAATTTCATAGATGAGATTGAGAAGGCCATTCAAGAACTCTTAGAGTTGGGACTCATTAGACCAAGCTCTAGCCCTTATGCTTCTTCAGTAGTATTGGTAAAGAAAAAAGATGGAACTTTGAGGATGTGTATAGACTTTAGAGATTTAAACAAGAAGGCCATCAAGAATAGATATCCTATTCCTAGGATTGATTATCTCATGGATGAGCTATTTGGAGCTAATTACTTTTCCAAGATTGACCTTCGATCTGGTTATCACCAAATTCGGATGAAGGAGGAAGATGTGCAAAATACTACTTTTCGATGTCATTATGGTCACTTTGAGTTTCTTGTTATGCCATTTGGGTTGACTAATGCTCTAGCCACATTTCAAGCATGTATGCATAGAATATTTTTCAAGCATATTATAAGGTTTGTTTTAGTCTTCTTTGATGATATTCTCATTTACAATAAAACTTGGGAAGAGCACTTGTAACACCTAGAGGTGGCGTTGAAAACTTTGTAAGAACAATCTTTGTATGCTAAGATGTCTAAATGTGAATTTGGGATGAAAGAACTATTATATCTTGGGCACATTATTGGGAAATATGGAGTGAAATTGCACATGGAAAATATCAGGGCCATCTTATAATGGCCATCACCAAAACACATCATGAAATTAAGAGATTTCATTGGAATATATACATACTACAGGAAGTTTGTGAAAGGATTCTCCAAGCTGACTTCTCCACTCACTGACTTGACTAAGAAGGATGATTTCAAGTGGAATGAAGAGGTTGAAAAGGCCTTACAAAATATGAAAGAGGTAATGACTGGTTGTCCCATACTTGCATTACCTGATTTTTCTAAGCCTTTCGTTGTTGAATGTGATGCCTCAGGTGGACGAGTAAGGGATGTCCTAAAGCAAGGACAACACCCTACAGTCTTTGAGAGAAGAAAGTTGTATCCTCATTAAAATATTTCATCCATATATGACAAATAGATGTTGTCCATCATGCATGACTTATCCAAATTCCGACAATACCTGGTAGGCAACAAGTTTGTGGTGAAAACAGACCACAATAGTCTAAGTCACTTCCTTACCCAAAAGGATCTAAATGAAAGGAAACAAAAGTATGTAAGCAAGATCCAAGCTTATGATTTTGATATTGAATACATGAAAGGAAATAATAACATTGTAGAAGATGCATTATCTCGAAAACCTTCTTTTTCTCTAATGGCCATTGCTAAAAATTGGAAGGACATGCTACTAGTTGAATATGCCAAAGATAAGTTTGCTTGTGATGTATTAGATGGACTCATGGGAGATGATAACTACATAATTTTTTAGGGGCTTATATAATATAAGGGAATAATTTATTTGGTTCGAGATTCAGATCTTAAGTACAAAGTTTTGCAGGAAGCACATCATTCCCCACTAGCAGGCCATTCGAGGATCTTCAAAACCTATAGGCAACTAAGGCAAAGGTTCTATTGGAAGGGGCTGAAGGAATATGTTCAAAAGTATGTGAATTAATGTAAGGTATGTCAACAAAACTAATCAGAACTCACATATCCAGCTGGGTTACTACAACCTTTTCCCGTTCCAGAGAAAAAATGGGACAGTATATCAATGGATTTCATCACCATTTTTCCCAAATATTTGGGAAAGGATTGCATATATGTGGTAGTGGATAGATTGACTAAGTTTTCTAATTTATTTGCTGTTACATCCTCTTTTAGTGCTGCACAAATGGATGACCTTTTTTTCAGAGAAATCTTCAAATTGCATGGGCTCCCCAAGAGCATTGTGAGTGATACAGATGGTAGATTCATGAGTGCTTTTTGGCAAGAAATTTTCAGATTGGTGGGCACTCAGTTGAATCCAAGTACAAGCTACCATCCCAAAACTTATGGAAATACATAGAGTGTGAACAAATGGTTGGAAGGGTACGTCCGAAACTATGTGGGAGAACAACAGAAAGCTTGGACAAAATGGCTACATTTGGGTGAGTTTTGCTACGACACCACCTTTCACATGTCAATAGGAATGTCTCCTTTCAGAGAATTATATGGTTATGATGCACTTAAATTTTCTGATATGGTATTTGGTGATAGTAGAGCTCCAAAAGCTAAATATTGGGTGGAAGAAAGCCAATAAATTTTAAAGCTTTTAAAAGACAATTTGCAAGTTGCCCAGAATCAGCAAAAACAATATGTAGATAAACACAGAGAGGAAAGGAATTTCTAGGTTGATGATTTAGTGTATTTGAGGTTGCAGCCATACAAACAAGCATCTCTCAAAAATAATGGAGCAGAAAAGTTAAATCCAAGATACTATGGGCCCTACAAGGTGATCCAGAAAATTGGAGAAGTAGCATATGAGTTGGAACTTCCGGAAGGGAGTAAAATTCATAATGTATTTCATTTTTCTTGTCTCAAGAAATCTATTTGTCATAAAATTGTCATTTCAGATACACTACCTCCTTTGGATGATGAAGGAAAACTCACACTTATTTTGGAAAAGGTTTTGAAGACAAGGGAGAGAAGTTTGAGGAGCAGGACAATCAAAGAACACTTGGTGCAATGGAAGGATCTACCGAGTGAAGATGCCACATGGGAAGAGGAGAATGTTTTGAAGAATCCAAGTCTAAAATTTCTTCAGGACAAGAAATATTGGGTGGGGAATACTGTAATGTCCCCATTTTAAAATAATTGCATACTGGGAAAATTCCATCAATCCTACTAGTTCCCTAGGTTGGGTGGAAACATTGGGAAGTTAATAAGGGAGCTAATAAATGATGTTTAGAAATTATAATGAATATAATATTTATTTAATAAGGTCAATTAAATGAATACAAGTGAATAATGAAATGGCTAGGAAAAATGGAGACATATGAAGACTATGGGGCCCACTCAAGCTAGAATTCCTATGTTAAATGGCATCCACCTCTTGCAATCTCAAATATATGGAAATCCTAATGTTTTGGAGGGATTATAAGGTCAATATACTTGTCCATATACTTTATAGGTCGAATTTGGGATGAAGTGTAACTTACATGAGCAAGGAAGAGCCAAATGGGGAGTTTCATGGACACTTGGCTAGATTCCCCTTACACTTATGACATCTATGACACCAATGATGGAGATTCTATGACAATTATGACACAAGTAAGATCTGAAGTCTAACATATGACATATATAACATATCAGGTCTAAATATGGCATCCAATAGAGCTCTCATGTGATTTAGAGAAGCCCAATGGGTTCCTACTCAATTTGGGAGAAGATGGAAGGTGAAGAGAGATGCCACATGGCATAGCATGAGTAGCCATAACAATTCGACTTAGATTTGTTTTATGGATGTATTTGGAAGCTGAGAAGACAATTAATGTTTATAAAATACAGGGAGCATCCATGAGAAGGGTATTTTTGATCGGTTGTGAAATTCGTTGTTGTGAAGAGAGAGAGAGCTAGTGAGTGACTAGTTCATGCTTAAGCCAATTTCGAGGGTGAAATATTACCATCCTAATTGGTGATTGGAGAGGCCACTAAGGTATTTGAAGGAGATCCAATGGAATTATAATATACAAGTGCAACTACAGCAGCTCGTGGACACTTCAGGATTCAGCTCATTCCCCCTCCCATCTCACATTCTTTCACCATATTTCAGCCAAGTGGAGTGAGGCGCACTTGGTGACCCATTTATCTTTTTGAGGGAGCTCCTATTGCTCCAGAATTTTGTATTCTGATGTAAATACTCTGATCTTTCTGTTCATAAATTTATCAAGTCGAAAGGCCAAGATATTTTATGTATTATTGATCAGTAATAAAGAAACAGTGCCATTTCCCACTTCTTTGTTGCAAACTCTTATAATATTGGTAGATTTGAATGGCTGTGTAAAATATTGATTATTCATGCATGAATGGACTTTCAATGAAGCATATTTGAGGTTTCATATTCATTAACTAAGAGCTTTTTTCCATTCAGTCGAATTCCGTAACTATTAGATTAAATTGCATCTCATTTCCCTAAGGGTTCAAAACTAGTTTTTATATATATGATTGAAGGAAGTGATAATAAACATGGGAGTTCGATTGGTTCAGCATATGAGTCCCTTTTGATGTCCTATACACATCCCCTACCTCAATTCGAGAATTCAAGTGGGTTTCTATACATTTGGGAGGCTATTCCGACAATTACCTGGGGGGGATTTGAGCCCCAAAATTGCTAATAAAATCATCTATCTTGTTCAGAATTTAGTATGAACTTGAAGAAGTAATTTGAGGGCCATAATACATCCTTGAACATAATAATTAAGTTATTATATCATTCATACACCTTCTTTGAATATTTGGGAGCAATTCGGCCAACTTGGAGACCAAGACACTAAGACTAGTCAAGAGCAAAAATTGTGAAAAAATGGAAAATTGGGCATTTTAGTAAAAATTTAAAAAAGGGACATTACAAGATGTAGGAAAAAAGTCTTAGAATTGAGTTACTAGATTTTCCAAAAATAGTGTTGAAGGAAAATTGTTAATTTGGAACAGAATATTAGATGGAAGCATACTTATTGAATTCAATATTGCAATCTCGTAGAGAGTCTTCAAGTCAAGGATGGAGATAAAGTGTGAATATTATGTTACTTGCTTGATTGCACTAGAATTTTAGTAGCACATTCATGCAAGAATAATGCTTGTCTTCCTTTCCCGTTGGATCCCTCCTCAAAAACAATAATATTCAATTCCTTTCCCAATGCGGTCATCTTCAATTTTTGAATAAATAGTCTCTTAGAGGTCGCTAGATTTGCAAATGTTATAGAACGATAGTACAAGGATCGAATAACTTGAAAGTAACTACTCCAAATAGAGTGTTTTTGCCAATTCAGACCAAGGGTGGGTGTTGGCCAGGAAATGCGACCTATAGGGTTTTGAGGCCAACTACTGAAAAACAGCCCACACACTCGACTTACCGCAATCTTGTATGTGTTTGGTATAACTATTTTTCACAGGTTAAAGGCCCTGCTGCCTGTAAAATGTGCTCTCAAACTAGAGAGTCTCTTTAGGTGAAAGTGATAAGTTGCACTAAGCAGAATCCTCTAATAAATCAAAGAAATTTAACCTAATGATTAACTGATGCTGAAAAACTAACCTAAGCTACGTACAGAAAAACAGAAAAATAGTAGCTCCTAATCCCGTAATGACCTAAATGCAAGTTAAATATCCCAAACTGGGAGCTTGAATTAATACTCTTATAACAGTTTTTATTATAAAAATTGATCTATAATCCTGCAATGTTAGAAAAACCCACAATCAGCAGAAATAGTTCTAAATCAACTTACAATAAAACAACGTTTTATCATAAATTAATTTGAACATGAAATAAAACTTGTAATCAAAATAGTAATAACATAGTATTGAAGCATGAAAAATACACTCAGGTACTAACGCTGAAATGAATAAAGTTCAACTCACACAGTCAGTACTTTGTATAAAACCATATCATTATCAACTGAAGAAAAGAAACATGAAGAAGCTCATTTACTTTTCCACATGACAACTAATCATTCATACTTCAACACTAAGTACTTTGTTCAGAATCCATTAACAAAAGTGTTTTCACATATAATATAAAGATACATACATATGAAAAGGAAATTCAACACAGAAAAAAAAAACATCAAGACAGCATGATATAACTGATAGACTTAGCTAATGTATTCAGAATCTCTGTAAAATCTAGTAATCCTCGGAAATAGTTCTAAAGGAACACAAGCATACATAATAATTTTAAGTGCTATAATGTATTTGTTCTTCACAAGTTCCAGGATTCCAACCACTAGCAGCAACGTTTCCTATTCTTTGGTTTACAAAACCATTGGACATAGAAAAAATCACAGAACGTTAAAGAAAGAAAGCTTCTCTAATTCTGATGAGCACCCCCCCCACCACAAAGCAATCTCTGCTACTGTTTAAATACTTCAATACAAACCAGCAGAGAACTTAGAAATAAACCGATTCCGTGCTGGCCGTAACTGAAAAAATCGTGTTCAAAGAACCTGTCAAATATCTCAAATGGTTTGCCTTTTTTAGGAGATTCCACACTGGTCTAATAAAAGAGCCCATTCTGCAAAAAACCTAGATCTCGGATTTTGTTATTTCTTCTTTATTTTCCCGCAGTTTGCTGCAGAAAATCATCTCCTGAATAATGACAGGAATCCGGCAATATGCTCTCCATTCTGGTTGATGAGTCGATCTCTTTCTGCTGCGAATGCATAGTCAAAAAGAGCACAAATGTAGGACAACATCTAGATTTACATCAATATCTCCTTTAACACTTGTAAATGTCAAACAAAATCTGTTAACAACATGCAATGATAAACATATAGAAATGAATGAGATGTTTGGCGAATTTCTAGAATTAATACAACTCAAATAGGTCCACGTATCTCACAAATCCTACACTATTTTTGAAAATGGCTCGCAATTAAGGGTAACTTGGCCCATTTGTGAAGTGGGTTTTCAATGGTTTTTCCATATTCAAAACGGTTTGTTCACAAATAGACCCCGAAATTTGCCTCTCCTGCCGGGTGCGCGATTCAGTTTTTGTGATCTTTGACGGTTGTGTAGTTTCCTGCCTTTTTTTTATTATTTGATGATAATCCAATGGCTTGAGAAATAAATTCTTCATTCCGCCTTAATTCAATGTCCCCGACCCCTCAATACTCACGAGCAGCATGCAGATACTCATCACCAACAAGCTCGAACCTTCAAGCGACACCAATACCGAAACCCTAGCTCCACTATGACTTCAGCGTTGATTGTTATTTCATAATGTTGTGATAGCCTAGAACACTCATAGTTCCAAAACATGATTTAATGATTACAATACCCTAATTCTTCATTCATCGAATAAAACCATAATAATGTTGCCAACTAAGGATGTAATTGATGAACTTAGGATCAAGGTTAGTATTAAAATGATCGAAAAACAATTTATGATGTAACCAGAACTATATCAAAATTCCAAAAATCATCTTAACCCCTTAAGATAAACTTTAATAGTGACTCACTTTGAAAATATAAAATTCGAAATAAGGCTAAGTGTGGCATATGAAAATTATAGTAAATACACTTTTAAAACCTTATGACAAACAAGATAAGATAAATAATTCAGAAGTGATAAAGCTTTATTAGGTCTCCTATATGAACTAAACAGTAACAGTTATCACACCATGTAGTAACTTGTTTGAATTAATAATTATAAATTCATTTGATTTTAAACACACATGAGTGATAAGTGGAAATGAAAATAGGAGCTACTTACTTCTGTAATTATAGTTTTCAAGATGATTAAAAGACATGAGGGTTTAATATCATGAGAATCAAATGCTGATGCTAATCCTTGTGAATCGATGAATCAATTAAACTTCTATTGGGAGTGCCCATGATGAGTGTTGATCTAGGTGAAAATATCAAACTTTGATCAAAGATTACCTATTTGAAATTATTTGTGTTCAAAATGCTCCGAAGGGTGTTGCTTGCCAACAATTGGTGACATGCTCGGACCGAACTAGTTATCTCTGCAAAATAATTCTAAATCTTGAATAATATAAGAGAAATAATGATAAAAATCCTCTTCAAATGTCAATTTCTCAATCACATAACTTAATCCTCCCATTGGCTTATATATGCAGAGATTGAACCAAAAAATTTCAAAATCAATCAAACTATCCCTACCATTATCCAAAATCTTATAAAGATAAATGATTATTCTACAAATGCAGAAAGAAAAATTTCCAAGGAATTAGTTTCTCTTAACCAAAACAAGTCAAAGAACACATAGTATGTAGGTATGACCTCAATACCATAGGATAAACCCTTTTTAACCTCATTTAGATGCTTGTATCCCATCCACTAGATATAGATAAATCCTTTCTGACAAATAATAAATAAAGATATTAACTGAAGACTACTACCTTGGCTTGGTAACCAAATGCTGGCAGCATCATTCACAAGAACTTCTGAAAAATGAAAAGGTCAGCTCGTGATGAGACCTCATTTCTCCTAATCAATGATTAAGAGCCATCACCTTGGCTTGGTAACTAGATGCAGTAATGTCACTTCAACAGAGCTTATGATCATGACGGGTCGGCTTTTGATGAGACCTCCCGCTCTTCAGTTAACCCCTTATCTTTTATTAATGTTATGTACAATGAATAATATTAAGATTATTGTTAATCTCAAGAGAGATTACTTAGTGGATGGGGAAGCAGATCCAAATTGCCCACTAAAGAGCAAAAGATTGCATAAAAAGTCTAAAGATAACTTGCGATTCCTGACTTACTTCAATTTAGGGAAAATGATTCCTTTGAAAAGAAACTCATCTACATTATAGCATCATTTTGAAAGATAAAGATCCTAGATAATAGCTGAGTAACTCAATTAATCCATCAATATGATCCATAATAATTTTTTCAAAGCCAAGACTGATCTCGCTATGGTTAGAATCTTGACAAAAGAAGAGTGTCTTTATAATGATGTCGCTTTAACGGAAAATGATTTCGATCAAATACTTGACAGAAATACATGGTTTTGATCACCATACACTAAAATTAGTTTACCCCTTTTTGGAAAACAAGCAAACCATTCAAAAGAAAATCTTATCAACTCGCAAAATAAAACTAATCAAAGTAAGAAATCTAAAATGGATGTATGCAAATGTAAAAATAAAAACTAAGCCCTGAATAGATTAACATCTTAAGTGGAGAAACATGAAATAGTTATATCACAAATGACAAAAGAGAATTAATTTCTACAAGATGAAATATGTCTCTCTAAAATTTGCGACATAAGGATGTGTTAAAAATAATCAAGATGTTTTAATAAGTTAGGCCGTTCTTATTGATAAGCAAAAGAAAACACACTAAAAATAAACAAATTGAAACTAAGTCTTAATTACATATGCAGTTACAACTGAAAAGATTTTGGTATCGATTTGCACAACATTCTTCGTTTTCTTAAAAGTTCTTTCTTATGATCATAAGAATGTATAAAACATTTTCCCAATTAAGTCGAAAAAGATATATGACTTAACAAGAAAATTTTAAATAAATATAATTATAAGCAAGAGAGTCAAAGGTAAAGAAAACATCCCTGAATGTATCAATAAGTGTCACCTCTTGAAATTAGCATTGTCCTCATAACTGCATTTATTCAAACAAGAAAGGGTAAAAATGAAGAAAAATTAATCAAAATTTAAGCCTAACTATGTACAAAAGAATGCAATTGTACAACGAAAATCAAGTAAAATGAAATAACCAATGAAGCCATCGAAGCATATCTAATCCGGTAAAAATGACATGTTTTCCTAATAGTAACCAAAAATAATATGTCAATAAGAAAAAACTAAAAAGAAGTTTATCATCCTTACCATTTGAAACATATAATGATAAGACACATTTACCAGTTTTTGGAAACCTTTTGAGATAATAATTTTTGAGCCACTCCA